>NHNW01000007.1:1008556-1114026 GCA_002786025.1 Zasmidium citrigriseum
AGGCCGTCACCGCCACCACGGGCCATTATTAGGAATCAGGCTGGGTGTTCTGAACTGATAGGTCGCCTTCGACCCTCCACGGAGGCATTGCCACATTACCCGCCGAGCTGTCCTTCGCCTGCCGGTGCCTTCCTTCCAGCCTTCGGTGGCATTGTCGGTAGCCAAGTTGAACAAGAACATGGATGTAACGTGCCTTATTTCGGTGCCTGGAGTATCACAAGTGACTACGAGCCTCCCCAGATCAAATAATTGACTAACTAAAACTAATGGTACATAGACCGAACCTACGCACATGAAGCTTGGCGCAATTGAGTTTGGAAAGGATGCCTCGGCTGGCGATCCACGACCCACGATAGACATGATTATTTCGGTGCCTTCGAACCCTGCCCATCGAGCCGTTCAAAGCTCTCCAGAATTGGTGCTGTGCTATAGCTACCACCGAGGCTGCGTTGGAGAGGCACGGCCCTGTATTGGCTGTCAACGAGAACGATGTAAGGCAGCAAGATAGGTGGTGGAGTGGTATATAGTAGGGCATGGTGGTGGAGGGGCGACCTGGATAAAGACCTCTCCTCCGCCTGACACTGATCAACCAGCCGCTACACCAACAGCAAACACCGCCAAAATGATGCGCCTCAGCAACTTCAGCAAATTCGCCGCCTCGGCCAAAGCAGCCCTCACAAGCCGCGACGCAGCATCAACGCAGCAGAACCTCGAGACGATCAACGCCGCTGTCCAGAAACTCACAGCTACGGTGGACGGCTACCAAGGCGGTCTCCTCGCAGCGAACGCCATCTCCAACGACGAAGCGGCCCTGGGCCAGAAAATCAAAGACGCGATCAAGGATGCTAATGCGAGTGAGATGGTGACTGAGGAGGAGGCGAAGGCGATTATCAAGTATATTGTTGAGACGCTGGAGCCGGTAAGCAACAATACACTCACCAACCCAAACGAAAGCGAAGGATTGAGATATCTGACATGTGATGTGTTGTTCTTAGAACATCAAAACCTGCATGACCTCCCTCCAAGCCAAGAAAGAGCAACTGAAATCCGCCGGTCTGCAGAGCACCGTCCACGGCGACATGGAGGATTTGCGAAAGTTGACGAATGATCTTTCCACGGCGTTATTGGCGAAGGCGCCCGAGAGCGAGAGGCCGGAGGGCAAGAAGGCGATGGAGATTGTGGATGGGGATTTTGAGGGGGCGATTAAGGCTTTCGTATGAGTAGGATGCTGGGTATGACAAGAGGGTTTTGAATGCAACGTGACAGATGCTTTGTGGGACGTTGTGATGGGGTCTGTGACACTTTGTGTACGCTGTCGCTGCTGTGTACGGAAGGTTGATGCTGTCACCGCTGTAAGTTGTACTTATGTACTGGATGTGTCGACTAAGAATGCATGTCAGGGTTGCTCTATATTCTCCGTTGGTTCATGCAACATGCAGGTGAATGTTCCGACCAATTATTCTCCGAAATACTTGAGTCATATTTACAAAATATGACGTGGAATACGTGGTCCTCAGCCTTCAGCCTTGTTGGAACAGACTGAACGATCTCGTGCTCGCTCGAGTTTTTGACGCCCTCGAAAATGGTTGGAAGATTGGACCGAATGGGACCATGATCCATGGCAGCCTCGTGCTGAACAAACTGACTTGGGTAGGCAAAGAGTGGTGTTCTCCACGCTATGCGCAGCTATGCGCAAGATGGCGAAGCCTCGCGGCTACTTCGAGAGCCTGCATGGCATATGCATATACATGCTCATGTCAAGACGTTCGCACCTGCCACCTCTACAGCCTCGTATCGAACTTGCCGGTCAACCAGCATCGCTCTTGCCGAAGGGCACCCTCATTATGACGAGGAAGGTGTTGACCGGTCGATACCTCACCTGGCCCTCCACATCGTGACTACTACAACCATTACCTCTACCGAATTCAGCCTTGATCCTGCCCTTTGCGAACATGTTATATCTCCAGGTAAGTCCCAACGATCTCATGGATCCATTCTTCCGGTACACATATTTCCCCTTGTCCTTTCAGCATCGCAGAATGGATATATCACTCAACTTCATCACTAACACAGGCATCTACACCCTCCAACAAGCCGCCCACTCCGCCGTCACCTCCCTCAACTCCAGCGTCTCCTCAATCCCCTTATACGAACATGGCTGCGACTTCGCGGACGCCCGGGGCCATTTTACGAAGAACTGCACCGAAGCATGTCAGCAGCCCATGGCAGTCTGGGATTCGATGCACACGCTGCACAACTGTCTCAGCTACAGTGCTGTGTCCACGGCGATGGCGAACGGGCAGTTGAGGAGGAGGGATAGAGAGACGGCTCTTAGGATGGGTTTCTTGGAGAATGTCAATTTGACGACGGTGACGGAGCCGATTGATGCGTGTATGCATGGGTTCTGTCGGGAGATAACGGACTCGGGGGATTGCTATGCACACGAGGTTCATGTGAGTGTTGGTTGCTTCTTTACTGGCGATGAAAGGATTCAGGGGGATGTCGGTGGTTGCCTGAGCTTGGAGGAGTGGTCGAACACTCCATCTGAGGGCAGATGACAACTCTTGGACTCCATATCAGTACCTCAGGTCAACAGGTCTCTGATATAGTCCTGGAATCAGCTCAGTCAGGAGACATTCATCGGAAAATGCTGACACAGCTCAGCGATTCGATCCAGACAAGTTCGTCAAAGGGGCATGTGGCTACTTCAAAGCCTCTCCGAACACGGATGTCGGGGGCGTCGGTGTAGGTCTTCCTCAATGCACCAAGATTGCTTAATAGCTTCACTGACCCGTGCAGGTATTCGTTGGATATCTCATGCAGCTCGCCATCGTCATCTACTGTTACCTCCACACACGTCTTCTGGCAAGCTGGATCCGATTCGGCACGTACGCCGTTTACGCACCATTCAAGGGCTTGAAACGCGCCAATCAAGCCGCTGTCTCCGTTCAAGAACGAATCAAGAAAGCCCACCAGCAGGCAGCCCTCATCAGCGGCCTTGTCGAGTTCCAGCGAGCACAGGCGTTTTACTCCGTCACCCTCCAAGCCGCCGCCATAGCCTCCCTCGCGGGGACAGGACGTGTGTTCGATGCCGAGAGCTATCAACAGATGTTTCTGACCGTCAGCCTGCTCGGAGACGTTGCCGCCACGGGAATCGTATGTATAGTCTTTGGACTTTACATCCTGCATGGCTGGAGCAAAAGATCATGGTACACGACCATCCTGTCCCAAGTGGCAATCTTCATGTCTCTTGCTGTGTGGATTATGACCAGGCTGCCACTTCACAACCTTCGAGAACTGACGCCGCCGGAGCATAATTTGCCGAGTTGTGGTGGTCGATCGCCAGGGTTCGTTTATAACTTTCGAGAAGTCCCAACCTCATTTCGCTGACACTCTTTCATCAGAACTTTCTGCCTCGAGCCCCAAGCCCAAACCAACACTCCCCTCGAAGCAACCTTCATCGGTCTCAGCCTCCTCGTAATGATCGTCCTCACATGCCGCCAATATCGCTCTCACGTCACCAAAACGCCTTACAAACAACACCCTTGGCGTCTTGAGATCGCAGAAGGCATCTTCGCCGGCTTCACGATCGTCATGATCTACACTCTCGTCTCCAACGGCGAGCTCGCGGCGATTCGACAGGGAGTGCAATGGACGTTTGCACAGTTGATCAGTGTGACCATTTGGGCGCCGTGTATCGTCGAGTATTTGTATGCGGCAGTGAGGAAGTGGAGCCTGGGGGCGAATGCCGAGTTGCAGGCGTTGTTTGCGGATGAGGATAGTGATGCGGAGGATTGAGAAGCGGTGGTATCTTGTTCGGTTGGCTGAGGTGGCGTTGGGTATTGTCCGGGGCGGGCATAATGTAATGGTCCTTGTTCATAAGATGTCGGTGTTGGTGTAGATGACTTGTCAGCAGTCCCCGAATGCCGATGCGCTTCACTCACCTCAATCACATGTGTCACAACAGTAGTCACCATCCAGAGCCAATACTCTTATCCACTTGGGTCTTCTCCGACTTTCACCTTCCAAGGTTGATGACGGTATCCATTCCACACGACTGTCATTTCGACTCAAGCGGGCCTAGCCAGGATGGTATCTCTACAACAATGCCCATACCGGTATCCTTCTCTCATGACGACAAGAACAAAGTGTCTCTCCACACCCCGAAACACACACGTCAAAGGTAGTCTGACCGCTTTTCACAACAACGCCACCCTACCGTTGCCCCGATCCATCCTATGCCGCATTCCCAAAAATGTACGGATCCATCACGATTCTTTTTTGTCTTCCCATCCCGAGCAAGCATCCCCCGTGTAAGCACATCCCCGCTGGACTCCGCAACCCTGCTCCATTTGATGGGGTAGAAAAAAGAGAAAAAGTCCAGACTTTTCGGCGCGTGCAGCGTTCCCCATGTCTCGTATGAGCAAAGCAGGAAAGCACGTCGGGGCCGATTCCGCTTTCCATCTCGTCTCGATGCTTCGGGGAGGCGGCAGTTTCAGATCCATGGCATGCATATTGTGACTTCATCTCGTGTTCTCGATTCTTGGTCGTGCCGTGCGCCATCGGTGCGCGGGAGGATGCGGTCGACGCGAGTCAAGAACGCAGCCCTCGTGACTGTCTTCGATATGACGATGGGGTTGATGCAGAGAAACCAAGTAAGTTGTGCTCCCTAACCGCCCTTTCTCTCGGCCTCATTAGCTGGCATGGGCTGGCCTCCAGATCCGTTCGAGGTCTTGGCGCCCGTGGTGGATTTGTTCTTCTTGTGACCTTTCTTGGGCACCTGTTGCCAGGAGCTCTGGCTATTGCTGGCTTGGTTCGGCGCCTGAGAGGCGAGGGGCTTGGCGGGCTGAGGGGGCTTGCTGGCCGTGGGTATCGGTGCACTGCCCCTGCGTTCATGTTTCGACTCGCTCCTTGGCACAGGGTTGTGGTTCTCACCAGATTGTCTGGCAGCTTGCTTCGCATTGGCGATCTTGGCAGCCTTGAACAGACCGCCGTTGGCCTCCGGAGAGTCGTGTTCGAACGCGCGCGAATTTCTTGGGGATGGCGTCCGTTGCTCTGCCACAGGGGAGAGCAGCGGCGCAGCACTGACGGGCGTGCTCTCGTGATAGTGATCACCGTTCATCGTGCCATTCGGAGACAGGATGCGACGATCAGCTTTAGCTGAGGAAGTTGGCGATAGGTGCGGCGAAGATGATCTCCTTGTTCCAGCATCATGGCGATCGATTGTCGCGGGCCCAAAGTCCGTACGCAGAGGTAAAGGCTTTGAGCGAAGGCTCTCAATCGCTTGTGGTGCCGGCGGCGGCGGCATGTCATTCTGTGTCTGCGAAGCTTGCGCCTGTATGCCGTTCACATTGTCGGAGGTGCTTGACACCGTCGCTCGATTCGACCCATTGACTATGATGGGCCCACCGATCTCTGCGTCCATCGAGGCCGCTGGGGCAGGCAGATTGGGAACGTTCGGGTCGTAACCTGGAGGGCTCTGGATGGCAGAAGGTTGGCTCGCTCGTCGGTCCGCAGTAGTTGAGAGACTTCGTAGATGGCCCAGAGGAGATGGCGAGCGGGAGCCATGTCTGCCATTCGTCATGGGGGGCATAAGCTCAGGTGTCACACGTCTTTGCCTCAACGGAGGGTCTCGCAATGTCATTGGCGGTGGTGGCATCTGAGGAGCCGTCGCGAACTGCGATCCCAATTGCGGTCCCAGCTGGGGTGACTGCACGTAGTACCCAACATATTCTTTTGGCATTGCAGCGTCGACTGGTTGCCCATTGGCATGTGTTGTCGGTATGTGCGTGTACGGATATGGCAGTCCTTGGTGTGCCTGTGGGTGCATCTGTGACACAGAGCGAGGCACTTGGTAATGCGGCCCGAGAACAGCAGATACATCATACCCAGCTTGCGCGTGTTGCTGGAGAGTCAGAGGGTGCGGTAATGAGCGGCCTGGCTGAGACTGTGACCTAACAGAATTAGCCGAGCCATCTGGCACTGACGCACGCTGAACTTGTCTGCGCAGCGCGGGCACTGAAGCAACAAGAGAGGGCGACGACGGGTTTGTGCTTGTTCCTCCCACTTCTCGCGGTCGAGCCTGCGACATTGGAGAAGATGGTAGCCGTCCTGGGTAGTGGTACATATAGCCTGGGAACAGCGGCGCAGTTTGCGGCGCGCTATCCATCCCGCGCGGACTCGACATGCCGTTGACATAGGGGCGCCCAGGGCGAGGCGATCCTTGGCCCATCGCCAAGTCGCCAACCCTCGTCTGAGCTCCCGCCTGCTGCTGATGGGATAATTGTGCCCGTAGGACGTCTTGCTGTGCCTGCAAGAACTGATACTGCTGGAACAGTTGCTCGTGCAGGGAGCCTTTCAACTGGAAGTAATCGCCGGGGGTGACGCCCATGGGAGGGCTGAAAGGCAAGTTGCGGTTGTTGATGTTGCTGAAGTAGGCGCCACTGGACGCTCTTCGCCCTCCAGCTCGTTGCGCAGACTGATTCCGATTGTTGCCCTTTCGTCTCGATCCAGATCCTGGCTCACGATTTGACTGTCCGGATTGAGAGGCGCTCCTCGTCAGAGTCGGCTTGGGTTTCGGTGGTGGTCTTTGAAATATGGGCTTTTCTTCCGGAGGGAACTCGTACTGTTCGCAGCACTTCTCAAGCTGCAGTCCGTCTTCCAGCAATTCAAACGCCCGTCGAATCTCAGTGTGGATGCCATGCCAGGCATAAATATCCGCGGAGTTGCCAAGATTTCTTTCAATCGTGAAAGGCTCCTCAACGCAGAGCCGATTTTGAGACTCCTTGTCGCGATGGTCTGTCGGATCCCATCCTTTCTCTTTTCTCAACAACAGTCGGCCTTCTCTTACAGAGACGACATATTTGGAGTACTCAAATTCGTATCCATAGTGTCGAAAAAACTGGAAGAGAAGCTCTCCCAAAGATTCCTTGTTGGCATCACCAAATCCTTTGACAGCACCCAGGTCGTCCGCGAATCGGGAAACCTCGCCATTTTCCAATGTTGTTCGACCATCCATTTTCTTCTGCAGCGACGGTAATATCGGTGGATCTCGTCTCTGCAGAAAGCTGATGATCATACATATCCAGGTGTACGAGCTGATGGTGCCACCGAATGCTGGGAGGATTAGACATTGATTGGGGAGCGCAGTCCTTGTGGATACTTACCAGCGTCATTCAGTATTCGTCTCTTAGTCCAATACTTGATGATTTTTGCCAAAGGTCGCACTCTGTCGTCTATTTGTACATAGGTCCTGATCATCCTGGTGTTCTGTAGTGCCATAGGGTTGTTCACATTTAGGTCCATGGCCAGCTGCAGTTCGGGGTCCCAGCATTTGACAATGGGGACCTTGGCTGCTGCTCGACATACTACCTTTTGCATGCCATCTGTGATTGTGTCAGCCTCAATTCAACATGTCTGGACCTCGGTCATGTATCCATCTTACGTTTGTCGAGTAGCGCAGCGAGTGAGTGCATCGATTCCAGCTTCTTAAGAGGAGTCGTGATGCAGATGTCCACGTCGGAGTCTGTCGAGCTCAGAAGATTGCCAGAGGATCCAAAGACATTCACGCGAATGTCATGGCCCGGCCACTCCTCGTTCAATATTCGATCCAGTTTCTCCACCAGTCTCGCTCTTCTGTCCTCACTCTCTTGCGATGGCACTAACCGATCGTACAGCTCGCGCATGTCGCCACTGAGTTTGTCTTCTTCCTCTCGAGTCAATGTCCGTTTTGGCTCTCTCTTGGGGGGTGGCAACTCCTCATCGCCCCCGTTTACGTAAGGCATCCTCCTACGCCGGAGCTCATTTCCAATTTCATATTTACACAGCCCCCTGTGAGCGGCGGCGTTGTTCGCGCCCACGGCTTCAGACGCAACTGACCTGGGGGATTGGTTCGAGAGGCCTCGATTTGGTGACGGTGATCGCGAGAAACGCCTGCTAACATCGCGCGCTCTGATGCTCGGAGTACTGGGTACTGAGTTTGATGTCTGAGAATGAACGCCGCTGCGGTCGAGTCTGCCGTTTGGTATGCCGGCCATTGTTGGTGCTGATGTACTCCAGTGTCACGAGCACAATCCCACTTCTGCAGACGCTGTAGGGCTTGCAATTCCCATTTGAAGACGGGGCGGTCACGAGCCGCGTCCAGCCGAGTACGAGCGCCGACTGGAAGGAGAAAGGCAGGATAGGCGTTGTGTAAGAGGCCAGATGCGCGTGGAGGAGGAGCGACGGAAGCGAGGCGAACTGCTGCGGGCGTCAACAAGCACGTCGTCGTATCGTGTCGAGGTCACGGCGGCGATGAGGTCGTCGTCGAGGTCCCAAAAGATGTATGGCAGGAGGTGTCGGATCAGCGGTTGGTGGTGGAGGTGGTTGTGGTCGCACGGCGTGTCGATTCAAGAGTGTGCTTTCCGTCCTCGCGCTAGAGTATGCCCCTGCTCACTCCGCGCTTCCTTCCTTCCCGCTACTTTAAACCTTCACGCGAGAAACAACAATGCTGGACAAGAGCCGCCGCGTTCTGCTGTTGGCGATGTCGAATAAAGGTGTTGGGCTGAATGGCTACGATTGTTTTGTTTCCCGCGGGTCGCCGTTCTTTGGTCCACCCCGCGAGCTGCAGTGACTTCTGCCCCTTCACAGTCCGCCCAGCGCGCCGATGACTTCACCTCTTATTCGAGGACCCTCGCAACCATTCAAAATACATCAAGGTCGTCCACCAACGGCTCAGATACGGATTCACGGAGGCGCCGCTCGCGATTCTGCCTTCTTCTCAGCCACGACCCGGCCCAGGATGCTTAAAACGCGAACGGGCGCCACGGCTGACTACATTCTCGATTCAAAACCGCGCCCAGGCACGCTTTGTGCTGCCATGCATGCTATCCGTGGCTCCTTCACGCAGGCTGCTGGGCCGGCTGACTCCATTCGACTATCTATTTTTGAGCAACCTACGCCGACTTCTACATGCACCGCAACACTGAGGCCACATTGGAGCCATGCTTTCATCAAGCCTAAACAACGTCTTATCTTTCTTTCACGACTACCAAGCCTCCCAAGCCTCCGAAGTCTACGCGCTCAGAACTTGCAAAGAGCGCTCAGATTCTAAAGACAAAGAAACGTCAGCCGCAATCCACAGGTGGCTCCAAGGTTTTGGAATTACATTACCTCCTTCGTCTTGCCATTATACTCTTTCACAAGCTTCGACATCTCCCTGCTAGAGCGTCAGCAGAGCTTCAGAATGCAACGAAACTACGGTTTTCACGTACTTGAACTCTTGAATGCCAGCATCGCCCATGCATTCATACAAGAAGCTTTCCGAACTAGTCACAACCGCTCCTTCAGCCCTTAGCCTGTTCAAGGCAATCGGTACCTCTTGGGGCTGACATAGAAGGTCAGTAAGTGTCTGCTGTCCGCACTAGGCTTCCTAGCCTTGATCTACTCACATTGCAGGAGCTCACTGCGTCTGCAATTACATAAACACGATGACCTTCCCGCAGTAGGTCCAGTGTCGTTTGTGTTACGCATATATGCGATTCAATTCCAACAATCACGCACTCCCTGCTCTCACTTCCCAGCTCTTTAAACGCCTTCTTCACTTCCGGAGTCCACATGCTAAAAGCACTTTTGTCCGCATGAACCTTCGTTTTGACTCCATCAGGAGCGTCGAGACCGAGCTCAGGGCACGTCTCTCCAAGCTTGCCGCGAAGTTGCGTTGTAGCGAAGACGGGAATGTCGAGGATTTGGCTGGCTTTGAGGAGCTTTTGCGTAGTGGAGACGACTTTGGCAAATTCGTAGATCGCGGGTCGGAATTTCTCTTGTAGGTCGCAGATACTGGTAGAGTCAGAAAATGGGCATGGGAAGGATCGATGAAGGGTAGACGGACAATAGGGCCGGTCGGACTCGGGTTATGTTAGCATTGACTGTCATCACGGAATAAGATCATAAGTATACCCAAGCGTCTCGCGGGAGCAGCCATCGTTGCGTACAAGAACAAGAAGAGAGAAAATGAGACCGATGCAGCAAAGGAGAACCGTAAACAGCGTTTCAATGCGAGTATAGAGCAGTAGTATGAAGTGAGGTTGCTCGGTTGAGCTTCACGCAACTGCCTCAAATTCCCCATCCATTCACCCGCAAATGCAGACCCCGGAAAAGTGACGTCAACGCCGTTGCCAAGCATCGTCCCGCGGCGCGCATCCCTGTCGGACACGTGATGCCAAGACGACTTCCTTCTCTGCTTGCTTCCCTGACCCTCTTTCTCTCCAAAATGTCGAGAGACTATGCCCATAATCACGCCCTTAATGCCTTTGAGAATCATCGAATCTTGTGAGATAGCCACGGTTCTCACTTGCGGTTGGAGCCTCTCAAGGCCTCAAAACGAGCGCGAAGGTCTCCTGGGTTCGAGGCTGGCTTCTTCTTCTCCATCTTTGCGCTCTTCGTGATCTTTTTACACCTCGGATGTGCAATCTCTCTCAACAGCCTCCTTAACTCATCCTCTTCAGCCTTGCGCTTGCGCTCCGCTGCCACCTCTGCCACCTTGTGGAGAGTCTTGTACATTGGCTTGCAGACTAATTGCTCGATGATGAAACTAACCTCCTCAACAGGCTTGCCAGACGCCCGCGCGAAGGGCTCTGGGTCGAACTGCTCACGCAGCTCATCGGCCAGGTGGAGGAAGTCATCTTGCTGCCATCTCAGCAGCAAGCCCGGCCGGTTCTCCGTCTCGCTCTCGGCGACTGGGGCAGCGATGGATCGATCGATGACCTGGCCAGCAGGTCGCGCGGCGGGGAGAGAGTCGAGCTTCTTGGTCTTGTGAGGCCGCTCACTTGGAGAATCGTGCTGGCTGCCAGGGGGCGAGGCTCTCTTGCGTTTGAGCGAGGCTGGTGGGCTTGCCGTCCGCTCGATGGACTCGACGATGTCGTTCTCGCCCGGAACGGTGGTGAGGTCGATGTACACTGGGGAACGCATCTTGGATGTTGTAGTGTTGTTTGAGAGTGAGTTCGGTGTGATGTTGAGTGATTGTGGTTGTGTGTGAGCTGGAATTGCTGTTGGTCGAGTTGAGAGCAGGTGTTGTCGTGTGAGGAAGAAGTGTAGAGAACCACGAGAAAATGGTGAGTATTTGTACAATCGCAGAGCCGCTCAACAATACGAAACCTCACAATAGCAGCGACAACATGAATAAAACACAATAGGCATGGGACGTCGGAGTCATCGAGTCAATGGGGTACTTGCTATTGTCGGCTTGGCGGCAAATTCATTCACTTCATTCTTGCATCTTGGCAACACCGTCGGCAAGCTGCTTACACGACGTACCAAAGCCCCAGACATTCGAGGCGTTCCAAACGATTCCTTGGCCTCCGTCCGGCGAAGTCGTGCCACAGCCATCCGAGAGCAGGATACAATCGTAACCCTTCGAGAAACAATCCTAAGAACAGCAGTCAGCAAACACTTCACCCACCAACTCCCATTCTCTATTGCTTTACACTCACAGTGAAAGTCCCACTAACACACTGATCCGTGTTAACACCCGCGAAAAACAACGTCTTCAAACCTTCTCTCTGCAAAAATACCTCCAGATCCGTCCCAACACCCCACATCCCCGACATACGATTCTTGTGAATCCAGACATCTGGCCTCGTATCAAGCTTCCTCCCTTCCTCATACATCTTATCCAATGGCGGATACAACGCAGCATTCCACGTACCCCTCATCAACATCTCCCCAGCCTCAACCTCCTTCCCCGATTCCGGATCTATCACCTTCCCAAGATCTTTGCCATACCCCTTAAACACCCTCGGCTTCTCCCCATTCGCAATCTCAACATCACCACCCTTATACCTCGGGTTCCCAAGATTATCCGCCCCAATCGAACTCTTCATACTCTCAAAACTCAACTCACTCCCATCATCTTCAACAACATCAAATCCATTCGCCCTCTTACACGCCGGCGGCATCTCTTCAATCTCCTTCTCCGTCAAACCCCAATTGCACCACATGACTCTAATCCCCGCTATTCTGCACGCCGGTATCGCGTTTTCGACAAGTTGATCACATGCTGCATGGCCGGCTCCTTTCTTTCGTCCGAAAGCCGGGCTTAGGAAGTAGTTCTGCATATCGATGACGATTAAAGCGGATTTGGCTGGGTCGACGGTGATGGGTTTCGTGGCGGTTTCGATCTTGACGCGAGGAGTTATTGGAGGCGAAGAGGATGTTGGTGGGTGTGTGAGATCGAAGCCGGTTTTCGAGGAATAGAGCCAGAAGTCCTTCTCGTTGCCAATGATGGCACGGTAGTGCTTTTCGTCGCCATTGACTGCCATATTGTCAATGATCTACTGAGAAAGTTTGCTTTGCGCATTTTGAAATTAGAGAAAGGCGACGAAAGTCCTCTTAACATCCTTCCTTATCTTTCTTTACCTAACACCCGAGGCGGGGTCTGATAGCCAGGTCAAGGTCGAAATAGCATTTGTCTGCGAGCTTGACCTGCCGATCCGGGCGAGCTCGAGCTCTTCGGCCAAGGTACAAGTGATACTGATCGGGAAGGTTTTAGTTGGAGCCACCACTCCTTTCGCTCCAGAGATCACACAGCTGTGCTCTCGCTTCGTCTTCTTTGTGAGATCCTGTTCACGACCGTCTTCATGTCGTGGCCTTCTGGAGGTCCTCCACACCCTTCGGCTTAACGAAAGACTTGCGGCACTCCTTCTCGAGCCACTCTTTCTTTCTCTGCACTCCATACCTCTACTGTCTCAGCCGATCTTCTCCTTTTGATAATCCCCCTGAACCTGACTTCTTCTTCACCCGACGTAAGTCCTAGGAAATTCTCCCTCTCCCCTAGCTTCAGGTATTTCTTGACCTCCGGCGTGTTCAGCCAGTCCAGCTTTACCTCCTTGCTTGAGCCTTCGAAGTAATTTTCCGAGATCTTCTTCCGTATCTTCTTCTGCTTCGCGACGTCTCGCGTACTCAACAAATCGGCCTTTTCCTCTGCGGTTAAGCCATGCTTTGCTTCCAACCATGCCACCTCCGTCTGCAGTGCCTCCTCTGTGTAGTCACCATCGGCCCCAAACCACTGCACCCCCTTACGTGGGGCCCTCTCTCTGACCTTCTCCACCCTCACTCCAGTTCTGGCCTTTGGATCCACCACTGTCCCGACCCTGGCTGGGTCCAGCTTGGCTGCTGAGCGTCGACCTGAGGCCCTGCCAGTCGTCGTTGGCGTATAGGCCGTCGGCGTAGGGTCCGCAACCTCAAGTTGGCCAGCCAGAGCCAGAGCTGTAATCCGACCCTGCTGCTGAACCTTCGCTGGTCTGCCCTTTCTCCTCTTCACAATTCCGCCTCCCTCGGTGGCCTTCTTCCCCTTCGCCGTCTTCGCCGTCTCGTTCGTCACGATCGAGCCATCAGGCTTGGTAGTATCACTCTCTCCCGGTGGGGGCACAGAGATATTGAAGCGTGCTAGTATTTCTGCCAGTCTCGTCGGTGCTGTCGTTGTCGAGTCGTTGCACTCGGCCGCTGTCACACACTTGCCGCTACTCTTGTCGGCCAGCATCTGCGCTGCCGTCTGCGCCGGCATGCCCTCAACCCGCGATACCATCATAACCCTCAACGTCTGGGGCGGCACCGCCTCATCCTGCGTCGCAATCGATAGCATCGCCTCGAAGAACAGACGTCTCGGGGAAGCCACGTTGGTGAAGCGGCCCAGGCGTTGCAACAGCCCGCACCTGCCCATTGCCCGTTTTCGAGCGTCTATCACCGCGTGTGGGAGCTCCTCTTCTTGCGCCGCGTACACTGGACCGAATTTCTTCTCGTCTGATTTCGTCATTGGCCTCGTTGGCTCCAGCTCCAGCTCCACTCGTGCTCTTGCGAAATCTGAGCGCAGTACTACTGCTGGCAATTCCGCAGTTCCATCCTCGAAGGTTCCGTCCGTGTGCTCGATCAGCACTCCCACCAGGTCGATGTGGTCATTGCCACGATCGTAATGGCGGTGATACGTAGTTCCGTGTGGCCGGTGATGAACCACTTTTTGTGCGGCCACCTCGCCCAGTGCTCGGTCGATGACGGTCGCCGTCTGTGTTCTGAAGCTGTAGAACATATGCTTGGGTGCGAATCCAAATACGATTTCTCGACGACGGAGGTAGTGATTGACAGAATCTTTGTCGAGGAATGCTGCTGCATCCTTCGCTTTGGCGAAAACCGGCATCTCCATGGCTTCGGGCTTGATCTTGATGAAGTGCTCTTGACCATTGATTACCGACGACGCCGTGGAGTGGTCCCTCATGGATCCTCGCTTCAGTAGCTCAGTCAGCAGTCTGTCTGGTATCGACAGTGGCAGCATGTCGTCTTGGGTTGGCGTCCGGAATTACAGGGTCAGAGGCTTTCGTCCCGTCGCCCTTGCATTGTTCTTCCCCACTTTCATACACCTGAATCTGATCTTCACAAGTAACCCGCCGTCCTGCCACCGTGACAACTCCATGTCCTTCCACGGCAGCGGTTCGCATCCATCGTCGTCCTCCGCCGCCGTGCTTGGCCACAGACTTCCAGGCCGAATCCCGCTTTGAGTACCGAACAACCATGCGAGGTGTTGCAGTTTGAGTGTTGCATGATCCCCAGGCCTCGTTTCTCGGTGGACATCTGCATCTCTGCTCTCCTCGTCAGTCCGCACATGGGCCATTGTATCGTGCTCGATGAGGTGTGCCATGTCGTATACTCCCAGAGGTGCTCGCTCGAAGTCGCTGTCGTACAGCAGCCCACGCCTCTCCAGTTCGTGGCACACTTCACTCCATTGTCTCCTGAAATACCTGCCCTTCAGATTCACGCTGCTTTTCTGAGCTTATAGTACTCGTGAAGCAAATGTCTCTTTTTTAGAATCCCAATGTCGTACTGAAGCGCCTTTCGCACCGTCCTTCTGTGTTGCTGTTGTTGCCATGCTCTTCATGAAATCGCAAATCATGCGAATGAATGCTTTCTGGTCTTTTATGAAGGGTTTCAAGTTGTTGCCATTTGCGGTTTCGGAATCGCTTTCGCTCGTGGGGAGGTTGATTAAGTCTATATCATGTGCACGGTAAGGGTTGAGCAGTGTTATTGCAAACTTCTGGGAGGTTAGGTGTGTTGTCGGCTCCCTTGGCCTCGTTTGGTGGCGCTGCGAAGTCGTGCACCTCTTGCGTCCTGTTTGCGGCCTTTTGGCGGCTCAGCAGTCGTAGAGCTCTCTGGTTCTGCATCGACTTACCTGCAGCGGATAACGAAGCACTGAGTTGTAAGATATCTCCATGCCATGCAACCCGGATTGAGAAAGTGATCGAGATAAAGGCGCTAAATGTGGTATCATGGCTCTAAGTACATACCTACACAGCTAATAAGCATTTCTTTTCAGCCCAAATTGCCGACTGCACATACAATGGTTTCTAACGACGCGCCGAAGCCCCGATGCTGAATGGAAAATTACTCCTCGTACTGGTTTCCGGGCAGCATCTCTCTTCCCTTCTCAAGCACACCCTTCAGATATTCGTACACGGCGAATGTGACAGCTTGACCAGGAGCCACACGGGCAACTCGAGGAGTAATACCCATCCAGAAAGCACGCGCACCTTCTTGCTTGAACATCTGCGATGCGATCATGGTAATGCGTCCCATTGCAGTCTGGCCAGGCTCGGCAGGAGTTCGTTGCAGACGAGTCTTGATCGTGTCGATGGGCGCGTTACAGAAAGGTCCAACAGCTCCGGAGATCAGACCAATTCCGGCAGTGGTGTAGCTCGGAAGGGGCTTCATAGGGTCGTCGCTGTTACGTTGGATGATGTCTTTCAATTCGGTGTACGCGGTGAAGTTGGCGGCTTGGTTCGTTCCTTGTCTGAGGGCTGTAAGTGACACACCGCGGTAGAGAGCACCAACTCCCTCCTCTTTAACGACCGTGTAAGCCGCGTGAGCAGCGTTGCGGTACTTTGGCACATCCAGAGGATCTGCCATGCTGTGATGTTGCGCTTGCAGCCTGATCTTTACAACCTCCATGGGGCACACAACGGCCACAGCCTCTGTGACACCAGCAGCCAAACCAGCGAGGAAATTACCTCCGCCATGAATGACTCCATCCTTATCTGCCAGCAATTGTTTGTACCATTCATAGCTCGTGAATCGAATGGCCATCTTGGGAACGATTCCCGTGAGCACTGCTCCCAGCCCTTTGTACAGACCCAAGGGCGTTTCTTTCCGGGCAATCTCAACACCAGTCTGGATGAAGCCGCGTCGTTTTGCACCTGCGGTTCGTTGCCTTCGTGACAGCTGCATACGGACTTTGATCGTATCGAGAGGATGGCACGCGAGAGCTTCCATCATACCAGCTCCACCACCAGCTGGTTCATGTTAGCTGACAGTAAGCACAGACAATGATTTTCTTCTCACCGATGAGATTCGTAGCCGCAGAGGCAGGCTTCTTGCCTCCAGGGCCTTTAGTAGTCTTCGCCGACATCTTTTCTGAATTGTTCCCTCTCTCATGCAATTGGCTTCACAAGCTCTCTACCTGCTACAAGCAGTCTTTAGGTCAATCCAGATTCACCAGTCGTCAACTTCTGAAAACATGCAAGGTATGATCTGGTGGGAAAGATCGAGCAGCGTGTGAGTCAAAAGAGTGAGAGAGAATGTAGAGTTCAAAATTATCGCACGAGGTCATCCTGGTGGCCGAGGAAGTTGTCGAGGTCATTACGTAGCGTGACAGCTCCAGCCAAGTGTGGCTGTTGGATCGCGTCTAGAGGCACGCGGAGTCCTGTCCTGTTCCTGGCGCTGGACGAGCGGAGCAAGTACCTCGGGCATTCGCGGGTAGCCTCAGACATCTGATTCCGAGGCCGCTCTCGGTTGACAGCGTCAAAGGTAATATTTCCTGAAGTTTTCCCGATGTTCAAACACAGTGACCCGAGGTCTGACTGTGCCATCTGCGACAATTGTTTTCGCATCATGTGAGTTTGTTGTGATGACGACAGAGCTGCTTTCATTTGCATGTGCCAGCCTTGGCTGAAGCCGAGAAATTAGGTTCGCGGGGTGATTGGAGGGGTGATCTGCCGCCGCCAAGGGTGATGCTCGCAGGCTCACACGTGGGATCAGATAAAGTGGTCTGGCCAGCAGCATTAAGAGCGTTCAAAGAGTTGGAATTCAAGGCTCAATTCCTCCTCGCCAGCGCGTTGCAAGATTGGACCTTCCTCAACATCCTCGCCCACGAAGTCTCGGAGTTCGGCGTGACTCTTGCGTCGCCATGAACATTTGCTATTCGACGCATCCAATGTCTCTGGAAAGAATGTATCGCAATCATACTCCTTGGAGATCCGGGTCAAGAGGATGCGGTTGGTCTGAGGCAATTCCAGTGCGGCCTTGTAAATGCTGGAGCCGCCAATGATATAAGCTCTGCCGACGGGCAACGATTTGCCTTCCTTGATCATTGCCTCGAGATTCTGCAGCGCCGACATGATGTCCGAGCCGACCACCACATCTTCTGGGATATTCTGAAGTTGAGAGCGGTCCTGAGTGCTGATGACGACGTTGGTGCGGTCTTTGAGTGGCCTGAAGTTTGGCGGAATGCTTTCCCAAGTCTTTCGTCCCATAATGACCACATTCTGTCGAGTGCCAGATAGTATGCTCTCTTTTAGAGCATCTGATTGAACTGATCCAGTATTCTTGGGCATCGGTACTCGTTTCGTGACTCGGGCGAAGTAGCCCATGTCCTTCTTCAGCATCGGCCATGGCAGACCGCCGTTCTTTCCAATTCCATTCTTGGCAGTGGCCGCGACGATGATGGTCAGCGGAACTTGAGTGAGTGACATGTCGTCCGCCATGAGTGTTGATGGTTGTTCAGGTCTTGAGAAGGAAGGCAGCAAGTTTTGGGACATTTGAAATCGCGAGAAAACGCGTGCACGGATTGGGACTAGTGTGAACATCGCCTATTAATACATTGCAATGCATTGATCTTGGAGGCTGCCATGCCACTCAGAAACGATGGTCTCATGATGTCTACGAATCATTGGTGACAATAGTCCACTCTCCATTGCATTGCCCCGAAAAACATCTGGCTTTCCGTGCTGCGAGTCACACGGAAGTTCAACTCCCGCCGACGGATATCTGATATCTGGACGGGTCCAGATACAGATTGCCGGTTTCACTCTGATTGCTCGTGGCATTCCTTGCATACCCCAATGATTGTGCTGCTCTCGGATCCAACAAGCTGGTGGTATGCCTTATGATGCCCTCGTTTAATCGTACACCCATGGCGATATGGTTGGATTCCTTGAAAACTCTCAAGAATGACGACTAGCAACCCGTTCACTGATTGATAGCCGCGAAGCCTCCATCTGCTGATGATGAAGCCAACTTCCTCTCCCCGTTCTCTTCCACGACAGCTGTGCCTGCACCCACTGCTTCGCCAGTCGCGCCAGCTTGCCGCGAGACCGGTCGCTCGTCACGTTCTTCGTAGCTGCCGCCATTCACATTTCCCGGAGGAGGTCCACTCGGCACACCTGTCGGTGGTGGACCGTACGGGCTACCGTGCGGAAGCGCAGCAGGCTGGCTTGGCAGTTGTTGGCTGGGGTCGACATGTCCGTACCGTGCATCCTCTTGCATGATCTGACTGCCTCCTGGAGCCATAGGTGTAGTCGCGCCAGCGCCCGGCTCCGATGTTCGCTGTCCTGACGGTGTGTACGCAGCCGCTTGGAATGTGCTGGTAGTCGCTCCGGCTGCCGGGGGAGGGTTCTGTCGCCGTCTCTTATCACGATGCGGTCGGTCGGGTGGTGGTGTCGCCATGCCTTCTTCGCCGCTGCCCTCACTGCCATCGACATTGTATTCCATACGCTTCCGTAGCTCGTCTAGTAGGAACGCACGTTCGAGGCGCATCTTCATGATCGATCGGTCAAGTCGCATTCTACGGATCTTGGTCTCATCGTTTGCTGCCTCCACCTCGTTCAGTCGTCGCTTGAGCTGAATGCATTTTCGGTAGTACGCCTTTTCGACGCTGGGCGCAAGCGGTGTGTTCTCGGTCGCGTTTGCTGGGAAGTGTTAGCGACGTTGCGGGTGAGGCAAGCCGTTCGACATACCTGAGGGCGGCTTGGGCGCCATGTCGTCGCGTGGTCAAGAGGACTGGCACGCGAAACGGTATTGATGTCGCTTCAATGTTGTGATCTCGTATGTAGTAGAAGAGGGTTTGCGTTGTGGAGGAGCAGCAGCGAAGCGCACATGCGGCTGCAAGGGTGGGCGGCCGGACCCGACTAGCGCAGAAAGTGGGTCTATACCATTGCTTGGCATGATGCTCCATCATCAAATTCACCATTCTCGTTAGAGAAATACCAGATGAGCATGAGGGCGCAATGAGGATGAGGAGTTTGCAGTGTTAGACCATATATTTATACAGTGGCCTCACGCCACCGCAGCACCAGCTTACGACTTCCCACCCGATCTCTTTGCTCTATACACCAGCCCTCCATTGTCATCATACAAATCCCACCCCTCCGCATCGCAAATCGCCTTCGCTTCCTCATACATATCGTCAATGTTATCCTCGTACTGCCGTCGCACGTCTGGGTTCCTCATCCACTTCCGAATGTGCATAGGTAAGTTTTGAAAGTTGTCTTCCGAGACGATCTCGTGGTCATCTGCAACAGCTTTGACCAGGCCCTGACGTCTTTGGCGCGCATACGCCTTCTGGGCGAGCACTACCTTACTGTTGGCTTGGTGCGCATAGAAAACTTCGCGTAGGAAACCGCGAGCTGATTCAAGACTGTAGTATGGATTTGGAGGGCCTGGATCGATTTCATCTTCGTCCTGCTCGTTTAGCGGCTCTTTGGGGATTCCTTGCTCGAAGTCTTCTTTCGATGAGTAGGTATATCGCTCGTCTTTGAGCTCGAGTGCTGAGGTTGGGGCCGTTCGAGGCGAGCTTTTCGAAGATTGAAGTGTCTCTTGCATGTGAATCTTAGCCATTAACAGACATCCTGGAGCGTAGCCGTATGTGTTTGCAATCTCAATCCAATGAACAGCCATGCGAAAGCGTTCCACTGCAGTGTGAGGAAACATTGCTACGTCAAAGATCTGACGTCGCCTCGGAGGTTCGATTTGCTTTAGTCCGAAAAAACATAGAAGATGATTTATGTAACCCATGGCCTTCGTCCCATTTGGAGCTGGATATGAGTCAAATGGTGTAGGCTTCACATCGTCCGGCGGCTCGTCCTCGATGTATTTCCAAGAACTTTGCGCGTAGTATTCGCCAAGTTCGAACGCGGCTTTGTGGTGGCCACTGGTCGCGGCTTTGGTCATGTGGTAAAGCCAATCGCTGGTATGCATCGGCACCGTTTGTTCGTAGTCTTCATAACGAAGGCACGAATAGTCCGCGTAGAGGTAATGTGCATGTGGATCGTCTTGCTGACACCCAATCTCTAATGCCCAGTTGGCCTGATTGGCTTCTCCTCTACGTCGGTGGACTTCGAAAAGGTCGATCCAAGGCGTGGTCAATTCGAACTGATCCCTTCGCTCGTGCTCGGGGATGTCGACGCCTGCTTTTCGTAATCTCTCTTGTTCTGCCGATGCCTCGACAGCAGAAGCCATCGCACTAGTCCACAGCCTGATTGCCGTTGTTGCATCACCATTCATCTCCGCAATCCTTCCTTGCAATACTGTTGCCCTGTAGTTGTGTCCCGCAGCTACGATCCGGACGAGATGCTCTCTCGCGTACTGGATTTCCTTACTCTTGAGTGTCCCAGGCTTTTTCAAGTTCTGCAGTGCTGCATGACCCATGACATTGATTGTTGCCTCTTCATCACCAGCCCGAGAAGTTGAAAGGAGGAGCTTTCTGCCCAAGAATTGACGCTCGGGAAGAAATCCCCAAGTCACCAGCAGATACCTCGAAAGTGACCGGCAGTCATCGAAGGAAATGTGGTATTTCTCGACAAGGGCTGCAAAATCTTCCACTGATACAGTCGGAAGGCCTTTTATCTTCCTCGCCAACTCATCAAAGTCATTCAGAAAATCAAGTGCCTGGTCAGGATGGATTGCTATGGCTTGCCCGGTGTACAGTTCCATGAGAGCGTCGTAGAATACATCGTGTTTCATGGTATCCATTTCTTTCGAATGTTGCAGTTCTTCTCGCGACAACACCCGCCTCTTCAGTCTATCCCTTCGATCGAATGTCGACGGTGCAGCTCGTCGTGTCGCGGATCTTCGTTGGGTGACATCTGGAGTGGTGAAGCGTTGGCCGCATCTGCATGCACAGATATGACCAGGGTGATGAATTGAATGCCATTGGCGTGGAAGAGATCGTTGTACGCTGCGCTGGAGCATCGAGGGTGAATTGATGGAAACACAGACGATCTCCGTTTCTCAAGCTGCACATGCTCTCACAAGACGGGAAGGTTCAAGCTCGTGTGCAGGGATTAGGCGGATCTATCCGAGAGCCTATCTCGCGGACCTGGCGCCTGCGTGACGCCTTGTCCGATGACATCCAACTCACCTGCGTCGCGTCACATGCACTCTCGTTCGATGTGCGGTGTGCTGCGCATTGAAATGGCACCAGCTTCCATTTCTTGATTCCTAGTCTTCTGTCTAGACACACAATCCAGACACCTCATGATGGACCGCCTTCGGAAGCTCTGGCGCAACGAGCAGCCCTACGAACCCCTCGAGGACGGCGAAACAGAAGGAGAAGGACATGCTGTACGGCAAAAAACAGGTTTCCAATATGTCGAGTATGGCATCTTCCTGCTGCTTGGAGTCTCCATGCTCTGGGCCTGGAACATGTTTCTTGCGGCAGGTCCATACTTCCAACGACGATTCAGAGACAACCCGTGGATATTCGAGAACTTCCAGGCTGCCGAGATATCCGTCTCGACAGTCACAAACCTGAGCTCTATGCTCATCCTCACCCGGATGCAAGCCAACGCTTCCTACCCCAAGCGGATCGTGATCTCACTGGTGATGAACATGGCTGTCTTTGCCCTGCTGTCTGCATCTACGGCTGTCAAAGCATCGCCTGAGGTGTACTTTGGCTTCCTCATGGTGATGATGTTTCTGACCAGTTTGGCTACGGGCTTCTGTCAGAACGGTATCTTTGCCTACGTTTCTGGATTCGCGGAGCCCAAGTACACTCAAGGCATCATGACCGGGCAAGCTATTGCGGGAGTATTGCCATGTATCGCACAGATCGTCTCGGTCCTATCTGTCCAGGGCGACCCAGAAGCACCGCCGGATCACGACGGGCCACCCGGACCACCTCCAGTCCACTGGACCGCAGCCTTGGCCTACTTCTGCACCGCAACTGCAATATCAGTCGCCACTCTGTTCGCCTTCTCCATTCTACTGGCTCGTAATCGACAACCACCGAAACTTCAAGACAGTAACACACCTGACGATGTTGGAGATGGCGAAGGTCGAAAGTCGATTCCGCTCCTGTATCTGTTGCGAAAGTTGTTTTGGCTCGCAGGAGGAGTCTTCGTAACTTTCGCCATTACGATGATGTTTCCGGTCTTCACACAGCGAATCGTCTCTGTGCGACCACCCGAAGAGCAACCGCCAATCCTTCAGCCACCAAGCTTCATTCCATTGGCACTATTGTTCTGGAACATCGGTGACCTTATCGGACGTCTCATTACCGCCGTGCCTTCTCTATCCCTGGTTCTGAGACCACGGGTGGTATTCGGCCTTGCGGTCTCCCGAGTCGTCTTCATCGGACTCTACCACCTATGCAACATCCGTGACCAAGGAGCAATCGTCAAGAGCGACTTCTTCTACCTGGTCGTTGTGCAGCTATTCTTCGGCATTTCCAACGGCTACCTGGGCAGCACCTGTATGATCGGCGCCGGCGAATGGGTTGATGAGGAAGAACGTGAGGCTGCGGGAGGTTTCATGGGACTCTGTCTCGTCGGTGGTCTCACTGTCGGTAGTCTCCTGAGCTTCTTGGTCGGCACTTGAGACAGGGAGCAGATGGAATCATATCTTTTATATCATATACCCTATCAATGGGCACGCAGACCTTCCAGCGCCACGCTATCTACAAATCCAATACCTGAATCAGGTTGCTAGAGAGTCAAAGAACCGGACCAGGCTCATAGCAGATACGGCCGCCGTGCCTCCAACAAGAATCATCTGCAGTCCTCCCTTCGTACCTGACCACACATTTTCCGGACCGCACCAGCCGTTGTTGAAGCACGTTTTGCTGTAGCCGAACGTGAACAGGCTGACGGCCATGAAGGCGAAAGACCACCATAATGCGAGCATAACTTGGTCTTTGCCGACAAGGAAGTAAGGGATCAACGGGAGAAAGCCGCCTGTGGAACGTTAGCCATCGCTTTATATCACCAGGCAAAGATGGACGTACCAAGAAAGTATCCACATGCTATGGTGATGGCGCAGGTCAGCGCTCGGGAAGCTTCTTGCTCGGGCGTGTTGTGTTGGAAGTGCATGAGGAATTGCACCAAGTTCGGCGATTTCGAGAGGTGCATTGTGAGGTCTTCTGTCAAATAAGATGGAAGATCGTATGGCTCCATGATCTCTCGTATCGATGAAGCGGCATCTTCGGGATCTCTTGCCACCAAGGCACGGGTTTCGTTCAATGTTGCTGTGCCAGCATCTCTGTTATATTGTTAGTACGGATATCAGACAGATTCATCTTCGACCAGTGTGTACTCACTCTTCACTCTTCGCCGCCAAGTACCCACCCAACCCCATCGAAATCGCCCCGGCCGTCAACTCCGCCAAACCCGCAAAAATCACCACCTTCGTATTCCCCAACGCGCTCAATCCCGCCGTCAACGCAAAAGGCACCGTCAAGCCATCCGAAAGCCCAATGATCGCATCCGAGACCGTACGAGGATCGATCTTGGAGGCTTTCTTTTCTTTCTCGCGATCGAGTTCGTTGAGTGTGCTGGAGTCGGAGTGCTGGGATTCGATGTCGAGGGATGAGCGGGCGGTGGATGGGGAGCGGCTGTTCGAGGTGCGGGATCTGGGGAGGAGGGATTCGCGCTTTTCGTTGATGACTTTGGGGTTGCGGGCGAAGAGGCCGGAGATCCAGTGTGTTAAAGAGGTGGGTGAGGAGCGGCGACGGCGGGCGTCTGTGTATGCTTCGAATTCGGTTGGGTATGGGCCTGCCATCGTGGATATCGTCGTTGATGCCGTTGAGATATAACCTGGTGCCGATGTGTTGCTCTCCTTGATGTATGCTTTTTTGACGTCTTGTGGGTTGAAGTATTTAGTTCCCTTGCAGAACGTCTGCCAGCGAGTCGAAAGAGACGGAGAGGTAACAGCGATCCAAACGAGAAAGCGATACGAAAGAGCAGCCCACGTTGTTAAAGACTCAGCGCAATCCACGCGGCAAGAGTCCTCTGAACGGATTTCTCGCCGGCGACCACCCTCCACTTACCTCTATAGTGTATGAAAAAGACGGCGTGGATCTACGCAATGCTGCAACGAAAGACTGCAACGAAAGTCTCTCGACCACTCACACCCGACGAGATTACCATGTGCTCCGGGTCCCGCCACAGAGGCTTGTCTGGAGTGGGAAGGTGATGCAGCTGGACGTCTGCAGGGAAGCTTTAGCGTGGCCAGACAAGCATTGGTCAAGCAGCTGCTGCTTGTGGTTCAGGAACCGGAGATGTGCGAATCAGAGGTGGTGAATTTGTCGATTGCGAGATGTGGTTCGGATGTCGGCATCGCCGGGCGAGCGTTGGATGACCTCGTGGGCTGCTCGTGGGAGGCTGGTGGTTTGGAGGATTTGCAGTTTTCGCCTCTCTTCTTTCTTGTGCCGCTGCCTTTTCTGGCAGTCGGGATCTCGTATCTGCGCCTCAGGCGATGACAACGACGGGATCCAGTATAGAGGGCCTGCGGTTTCACCTTCTACGCCCAGTCGGGACCACTTCACCAGTCGTCAATTGGTGACGAGGCGGTTGTCTTGGCTATCGAACAGACAGCGTCCAGACAGACCGTCGCAAGGCTCGTGAAAGGATCAAGACCATAAATGAAATAGAACACAGGTTGAGGATGCGTTGTCCTCAAATCGTTCTCGATGGCCCTTCTTGAGCGTCGCCACCTGGCGGTATCGAATTCGCCGGCATCGCTCGGACTTGATCACGACGTTTAACAGAATCCATTTCTTATCAGGATCGGGTTGCTTCAGTGTATCTCATGGTCGTTGCTGTCTTCATGACCCTGCATCGTCGTCGTCGTTTGGGAGGATCCTTTATCTCATCGCGAGAGACTGAAGCGAATTGACTTTCGGCTGTTGCATCCTCGGCCACGGCTTTTCAAGACCTTTGCTTGGGTCGCCTCTCGCCAGGTCTGTCTTTCTCCAACGACCTCCTTTCGAGCTCCTGTCGAAACTCATCCGACTCATGGATGGGTGATTGATGGTTGAGTTGTGCCGTCGTTGGGCATCTCTGCTTCTTGTGCCGCGCCGGCAAGATGAAACAAATCCGCCTCGGAGCAAGTCGCCTGATGCCGACGAGAACGTCATGAGGCATTCGACAGCTCACCAGATGCATCGCGCTATCCGTGCCAGCTCAGGAGACATGCAGGAAAAGCACGGCGGTCAAGTAAACAATCCTATTCTTCTTTCCACCGGTATTCAGTCCTCATTATTCCGTTCACAATATACATATTTTTCACGTGTACTTGTCTTGACTCGGTGCCAACCGATCAGCTGCAGATCGAAAGGAAACGGTCACAGTGGATCTTCCAACGGCTCCTAGCTTGTGCAGTTTAATGACAGCAGCAGTGGACTTGGCTGGGTATCTATGATCGCTCTACAGACGCTCCACGGAGGCTGTATAGCATTCTGACAGCAGCGTCTTCCGAAACGTCGGCGAGCTCGCCAACATGCCCACCAATCGATCGAGAGCATAGCGGTGACGATGGCCGAGAGTCCGCGGTCTGCGTTCGGTTTTGGATCAAGGCCTTCGAGTCGTGGTGCCTTGAGCCATGCGTCGGATGCCACAGAACGCCCTGACTCCGCCGGTTCGACGAGAACTCTGACCCAAGAGATCGATCATATCAAACACCTCATTAGCCGATCCAAGAATGCCCCGACTCAAGCCGCCGGAAGCATCACTGCACAGGTGTTTCGCCAGAGGAGCTCCTCGACGCCGGTCAGCACAGCGCACATCTATCATGAGCTGGATCAGTTGAAGAAACGAATAAAGACTGAGCACCATACTCTCATACGCCGACCATCCCAGACAGATCCCGAGACCGAGTCGGAAGCCGAGCCAGACGATTTGCTTGATGAGCGAGAAGAAGAGTTGGAACGGGCTCGAGAGGAAGTGCTCATTGTCAGGCAGAATGGAGAGCAATTGCTGGAGGCTGCAGAGAGGAAGGTCGACGGTCTCACGGGAGAGAAAGAAAACTTGGAAGGCACTTTGAAAGGACACCGACAAGAGCTGAGCAAGATCACGAAGGAGAAGACAACTTTGGAGCAGCAATTGCGTGACGTGCAACGGCAGAATGAGGAGTCTGCGGCGCAGGTGCTGAACCTGAAGCAGGCCTTGGAGAATAATGAGGCTCGAATACAACAGCTTGAACAAGATCGCGAGAAGAGCAATCCCG
Source organism: Zasmidium citrigriseum (assembly GCA_002786025.1). NCBI lineage: Eukaryota > Fungi > Ascomycota > Dothideomycetes > Mycosphaerellales > Mycosphaerellaceae > Zasmidium > Zasmidium citrigriseum. Next base: position 1,035,071 of record NHNW01000007.1, read on the forward strand.
TGCACGATGAGGCAAAGGTGCAGATCTCGAAGCTGGAGGAGCTCAAGGCTGAATTGGAAGCAACGTTGGCCGCAAGTAGTGATCGCGTTGCGAGCTTGGAGGCTGAGAACAGGGCGGCGGCCGAGAAGGCTCGGCAACTTGTCGAGGAGCATACCAAGCATCAGGAACAGACGAGACAGCAACTTGAGCAATTGCAATGGCAGAATACCGAGGCGGCGGTAGCGGCGCAGCAGCATCAGTCCAGCATCAAGGATCTGCACAAGAAGGTGGCGGGCTCAGACGCTCTCATCACCCAGATGAACAGAGATCATGAAGTACGATGCAACGATCTTAGTAGTCAGCTTGACGAACATAAGAAGCGCCTGGAGAAGACTTTCAGGCAAGTCGAATCTCACGAGCAGAAGAACCAGCAATTGCAGAAGCAATTTCAGGAGAAGGATGCTGAGGCGGCAACTCTTGCGAAGCAAATGGATGACAGTCGTGTCAAGCTCGAGAAGGCCGCATCAGAGCAGCAGCGTCTTATCGAGGTACACCATCAAGAATTGGAAGACACTAAAGCTCAACATCAACAGGCTCTGCATGCACTTCAGACCAGGCACGAAGAAGAAAGCCAGCGTGCAATAGAAGAACTTGCTCAAGCCAGAAGTGTGCACGCAGAGGAGCTGGAGAAGATCAAGACGTCCAGCGCCAAAGGTCTCTACGATGCCAAGTCACAACATGATGGCGAATTAGACAAGCTGAAAGCCTCCCACATTGAAAACGTCAGTGGGCTGAAGGACACTCATGCTAAGGAGCTCGCCGACACGAAAGACGCCCACACTGCTGAGCTGTCTTCGGTAAGAGCAGCCCATGATGATCAGCTTCGAACTGTGAATGACGAGCTCGATAAAGCGAGACGTGCCGCTGAAGAGGTGGCTGCCACTCACGCCAAAGAGATTGATACTCTCCAGACAGAACACCGAAGTGCGGCTCAAGCAGCCAGCAACGACTTGGATGATCTGAAGCATCGTCTAGAAACAGCCATTGGAGATGCTGAGAAACAGGTCGCTGAACTGAAGAGCGCCCTTGCTGCTCAGAGCGAAACTGCCGAATCCCGTCGCAAGGACCTCGCCAAGAACGAAAATGAGCATCAAGCACGAGTTCGAGATTTGGAGACGAGGCTGGCAAAGGGCGAGCAACAGCATAAGACCTTGCAGGCGACCATCGCCGAGCTTGAAACGACGTCCAGATCTGAGAAGGATCGCCTGACGTCTGAACTGGCTTCGCGAAACGAGGAACTTGAACGTGTCCAGAGAGCATCCTCAGAGCTACGTCAGCTCATCGAAAGTCGGACTGCTAGCTACGAGAAGCGACTCCTCGATCTTAGCAACGAAGGTCAGGCCAAAGAGACTCAGCTGAGGGAAGCTGAACAGGCACACAGCACAGTGCTCGAAGAATTGAACAGCAAGCACTCCCAGACTCTCGAAGAGCTGAAGAAGTTTCATGCGGCCGAGGTTGACCAGCTGCATTTGGATTACAAGGATGCTGCAGAGAGCTCAGGCCAAGATCACATTGGCAAAGTTGCAGAATTGAACGAGTTCCACCAAAAGGCTCTGGAGAAGGCAAGGGAGGAGAATGATCAGGCTCTGGAACAGCTCAAGGAGGCACACGTTCGTGAGAAAGATACCCTTGCGAACAACCACGCAAGCGAAATCGAGCGCGTTCGGAAGGAGCACGGCAGCGCTTTCAACGAACTGATGCAGCAAGTGGATCAACTCAAGAGTCAATCCGATCGCGAGAAGGAGAGTTTGATGTCAGATCATTCAAAGGCTTTGGATCGCGTCCACAAGGAAGCCGAGGAGGATCGACAGATCACTCTGGCGGTATCGAAGCAAGATCACGAACGACAGTTCCAGGAGCTGAAAAACAAGCACGCAACGGACAAGGAGCACATGGCTTCTGAGCATGCCAACGCGCTCGAGAGGGCACGACATGAAGCGCAAGGACAACACGAAAAGCGATTGATGGATCTTCAACAGCAACATGAGTCTGAGCTGGCGAGGCTGCAGACTGAGCACGAAGAGAAGACCAACGAGGCGCATAGTCTTCATCAAGAAGCGTTGAAGCAAGCAGAGATCGATCGCAAATCTATGGAAGAATCGCATAGCTCCGCCCTTGACGACCTTCGAAAGCAGAACGAGGCTTCGATTGCTCAGTTGAAGGAAGACCATGACTCTGCATTGAAAGCGCATGCGACGAAGTCCGATCAAGAACACGAAGCTGTTGTTGCAGCCCACGAAGCGAAGGTCAGCGATTTGCAATCAAGTCACGAGTCTGAACTTGCTCGCCTGAAGCAGGAGATGTCCAAGGCTGGTGAGACGCTTGCAGCCGCGCAGGCAGGCCATGAATTGGCAGCGCAGAAGCTGCAATCTGCTCACAGCAGCGAATTGGAGAAGGTCAAGTCTGGCCATGAAGGCGAACTTGAACAGCTGCGCTCTGCCCACAGTAGTGAGCTGAACGCACTTCGTACAGCTTTATCAGAGGCTGAAGAGCAGGCGACAGCCGCCAAGGCAGAACATCAAGCTGCAAAAGAGGAGACCAGCACTGGTCATAATGCAGCCATCCAGCAGCTAAGAGACGAGCATGATGGCCATGTCAATGAGATGCGAGCCAAGCACGACGAGAAGCTGCATGGAGTCCGCAAGGAGCTCACACAGGCGCAAGAGAGGTTCGTTGCCGCTCAAGCCGGTCACGAGCTCGCCGTTCAGAACCTTCAAACTGCGCATAATGCCCAATTGAGTGAGGTCAAGGATGCCCATGAAGAGGAGATGAGAAAGCAGGGGTCCCAGTATGAGGATCGGCTACGGAGAGTTCAAGAAGAGGCCGAGGCTGCCAAATCGGGCTTGCAACAGCAACACCAAGACGCTCTCTCCAATCTTCGAGCTGATCACGAGGCTCACAGCAATGCAAACAATGATGGCCATCTCGATAAGCTCTCGGCCCTGCAAAGGGAGCACGACTCGGCGATTGCCGACTTGAAGACGGAGCATGCTCGACTGCTAGAGAACGCTCAACAAGCCAATTCCTTGTCGGATCGTGAGAGAGAAGCAAAGCACGAAGCTGAGATCCAAGCGATTCGTTCATCTGCTGCTGGCGATCTCGAGGCTTCTCGCGAAGAGCATGCCAAAGCACTGCAGGCCGCAGAAGCTCGCCATAACGAGGCTGAACGTGAAACACAGGCCAGGCACGAGTCGAAGCTTGCTGAACTATCGGCCGAGCATGAGAACCGTCTTGAAGAGCTTCGAGCCTCCTTGCTTGCATCTAGTGCTGAACAGCAGCAGAAGCACGAGCAGCAATTCAGCGAAAGCAGAGCCGCAGCGGCGGAAGAGCTAGAGAAGCTTCGTGCTGCGCATAGTGAGACGGTGAAGGCTGTAAAGAACGAGAGCGGCGATACTTTGAGGACTGTCCACGAGAATAACGAACAGAGACTGGCAGCAATGCGACAGGAACTGGACAATATGCGAGAAGCGCATGAGAACGCAATTCACGCTCGACTCGGCGAGGCAGAGGCCGACTCGAAGGCAGGGCTTGCTGCCCTGTCATCAGAACACAGCCGTGCGTTAGACGAAGCTGAGAAGACGAGACAGAGCGAGATGGAGAGTCTGAGACGAAGTCATGAGCAAGAGGTGCAAGATCTTCGATCATCGCTGGAAACGCAGGAAGCCCTCGCAGGAGTTGCGCAAGCCAGCCACGAGAAGGCTCTCAACGATAAAGAGGCTATCTGGACGTCAAAGCTTGACAGTCTCAAGACTGAGCACCAGCGAGCTTTCACGCATCTTCGAAGCAACCACGAGGAATCACTGGCTCAGAAAGTGAAAGAGCTCGAGCAACAGCGTGCTGAAGCCCTTGCCTTAGCGGCGATCGAAGCACAATCAGACGCGAAGGAGAAAGCTGCTGCAGCAGAGCAGCAACATCGAGCAGTACTGGAGGCTGCAGTCGACCGATCTCGACAGAGCTCTCAGGCTGAACTGAAGAACCTCAAGAAGCGCCACCAGGATGCGGTTGCTCAGATTCGGTCGAACTCGCAGAAACAGAGTGCAGCTCAGGTGACTGAATTGGAGCAAGCCCACCAAAAGGAGCTCCAGGCCAGGCTTGATGAAGCACGGTCAGCGAGTGAGAGGTCTCTTCAAGAGGCAACCGAGATCCATCAAGGGGATGTTTTGCGTCTCGAGACAGAGCATCAATCGAAATTGGCTGAACTGGAGGCTCGGCTGCGATCAGAACGAGAAGCTGATACCGCATCCAAACAAGAGGCTTTCACGTCAGAGATCGCAGCGCTCCAAAGTCGCCTCGATGCCTCGCTCACAGGTCAGGCTGAAGCCGAGAGAACACTTGCTGCACTGCGCCAACAGGTCTCTCAATCCGAGAAACGAGTCGTGGAGGCACAAACGTCATCCGATGCAGAGGTTACCGCTTTGCAAAAGGAGAAGGAAGATCTTGAGGCGCAGCTCGAAAAGGTCCAAGGGAGTTTACGAGATCTTCAAAGCAAGTATTCAAACGGCACGACTACACCGAAACGGCAGAGCACTGGAGCGGAGATGGCAAATCTCAAATTGCAGCTTGATAGTCTGGAGGAAGAGCGTGCGACGATGAGACTAACTCTGCAGAAGAGGCTGGACGAGAAGAGCGAACTGACCAGACAGAACGATTTCCTCATCAAGGAGCTGGAAGCTCTTCTCGCCCAACGGTCAAGGCCAAAAGCACCTACCAGGAACACCAGCGACGCTCTCGTGCAGACTGATCAACTGATTTCACCGGAGCCAAAGGTAGATCTTGCATCGATACAGGGTGTCAAGTCAGAGAGACGCAAGAGCATCCGCCCAGAGACACCATTGAGTCCGGGACGGAGACAGGCCAAGGACGAGATTGACATGGCTTGGAAGTCTCGATCTTTCGAGGACTACCTCCAAGATGCTCAGACTGAACTGTCGGACCTTGGCAGTGTCATTACGGCGAATGAGAGGCTCTTCAATTCCAAGATCAAGGAGCATATCGGGGAGCTTCAAAGGGCGAAAGATCAGTTGGCTGCCGACTACAAATTGAAGCTGGACAGACTCGCTGGCGACAAAGACCGAATGGAGAAGATGGTCAATACTACGCAAGCAGCTGCATTCGCCAGAGATCGGAGAGACCTCGTAGCCCAGTACGACGCCGGCTTTGACGATCCGAGCGAACAAGCAGCCATGCTCACTAGCCTTCCCGTCAGCAAGGCCAAAGCACTGAGAACAGCAGAGCAACGGCTCGTACAAGACTACAACAAGCGAATCGCCAAGAGAAAATCTCAGATTGCCCTCAAGCACGCAGAGGAGTTCCAGACCATCACCCAGGAGTACGACAGAAAGATTGCAGAGCTGCTCAATAATAGACATAGACTAGAGGGTGATTTGTCGGTTGACCCGTCGCAGTTCGAGAACGACTTTGGGGAGCTGCACTCACGGTCTGAGCAGCTCGAGGCGGAGAAGGCGCAGAGCGTGCATGGGAGTCCGCAGGCTGTGAGGTCGAAGAGACCGCGACCGTCTTTTGATGACTATGCGTCTCCAAGTCCACGGCCACGGACATCTGACGACCGACAACCAAGGATGCAGAGGACGAGCAACCCAAGGAATTCGACCTCGATACCAAGATCGTCCCTACAAGGAAGGAGAAGGAGCCCATCGCCACCAGTTCCGAGAGTGCTCTATCCAGGCAACAGAGACAGTCCAGAAGCTACCTCCCAACCCTTCCGTGGCCGTGAGCGATACGCGCCGGTCCAGCAAAGATCCCTCATGCGCGCCAAAGAACCCTCCGACGTCCACCCTCACCCCCAACAACGCATCGTGTCTGAACCCTCCCCGACCAAACGCCCCATCTCACGCCGCACAAATGGCACTACAAATCACGACTCCAGCCTCTCACCCTCCAATTTCGACAAGAACCCTCCAACCAAAAGCCCCAGTCAGCGCAGCTCAAAAGACTCCCCCTCCAAACCCGGCTTCCTCCGCCGCGTCAAAGACCGCATCTCCCTCGACGGCCACCGTCCTCACATACACGTACCGCATTTCCATCGACCAGGTTCTTCAGCTGGACGACCGGGTTCGAGATCGCAAAATCATCATCAGCCTCGTCTTGAGCCCACTCCTGAACCGGAGTGTGAGGAGCAGGCGCCAGAGCCGTCTATACCTGCGGGACCGGCGTTTATGAAGCCGAAACGGACACGATCGAAGAAACTTTCGAGTGGGATGATTTATTATCAAGCGCCGAGGCAGAAGAGTCCTGCTATGGAGTTTGAATGAAGAACGGATGAACACATTGAGGACCTTCTGATTTAGCGATGGCGTTTGTTTGGTGGATACTCTGATTCGAAAAGCATATGGATGAGACTTTTGATGTGAAGGAGATGTATAATGACGGCCATTTTGACACGATTCATTTCAGCTGCATAGCGAAGGGGCATTGCATTCATTGTATAGCCGTTGCACAATTCTCAAGCCTTTTCAAAGTCGGCTTTTTCCATCTCTGTATCATCAATAACGTCAGCTCTCAGTTTGGATGAGCTTTCCAATCAAAGGAGGGACATGCAGGTCTTTCTTACGGTAGGACCGCAACGCATTCGATCTCGACGTCCGTGCCCAGTGGGAGCTGCTTGACGGCGACGCAACTAGAACTTCCTGTCAGTATTACATCCTCTGGGAGTAGCAATCGAGTTGACTTACGTCCTCGAAGGCTTGTTCTCGCCCCAGTACTGCGTGTAGACCTCATTCATGGCAGAGAAGTCCTTCATATCGGCGATGAAGACGTTGACCTTGACAACTAATAGCACCACCATCAGCAAAAGTGCCCTCATAATCCTATTCGAAGACCTCAGCTCACCATTGTCGACAGTCGTGCCAGCGGCCTCAAGAACCTTGGTCAAGTTCTTGATGCATTGGTGCTGTGATGGCATTCATCAGTCCCCGTTCATTATCATGAGTTGAAGGCCGGGTGACTCACCGTCCTGTCACCAATCGTCCCCTCAACCAACTTGCCCGTCTCAGGGTTCATAGGCACTTGTCCAGAGCAGTAAACCGTGCCATTGGCCACGATGGCCTGGCTGTAGATGCCCGCCAGAGGCTTGGGGGCATTTTGCGTGAGGACGACTTGCTTAGGTGCCATTGTTGCGGTGTCTAAGGCTTGGAGATCGTGGTTCTGGGCGTGGGTTGTGGTTTTTGGGAGGAAGTGAGGTTACACAAGCAAGCAAAGCAGAAACTTTATAGCTCTGCCAACAAGGTAGCTCTTAGGGCGTGAGGTCTTGGATGCTGCGGCGGGCCGCCTTGCCCGATGCTGGCCGAGATGCGGAAAGCTTTCACGTAACAAATCGAAGGCAGAGTTGAGGGTAGAGATGCGAGGATCAACTTTGCTGGTTGCTGGACATCCTTCGTTGGAAAGATGTAAATGTCCGTAAGCGATGACAGCATGTTCGGGCCGAACGTCGTTCATGAGTCCGAATCGGATGTTCAGGGGATTCTTGGAAATGGGTTGCGATATATTCTATTGACGACTCATGCCTCCTGTGTACCTCCTACGACTAACCACCACTTTGTCTCCAGCATCGCCCTCTCATTCATAGACTGCACCCGGCACATCTCTTCCATTCTGCCCTTTACCTTGCCCCTGTTGCCGCCGACGAGCTCGCGGTCGACGGTATCGTGAAGATTTGCTTGAAGCCTCATCGCCATCGGTATGGTCTTCCTTTGGCCGGATCGGCTCGGTGGGAGCATCACTCTCCTCTGAAACAGACTGATGTCTCGATTCGGACTCGTCCCTTGACCCAGACTCATCACGCCGCTCACTGTTCTGCAGAGTCTGGCGGACTTGCCATTGATGTTGAAAGTACCGATTCCGCTGCCGGAAAACGCGAATCTCGTGAACACGAGCCTTCAGTGCTTCATTCCCAGGCTCGTCAAGGAAAGTCTCGAATTGATCGAGCTCGGCCACTGTGTACGTATGTCTGCAAGCAAAGAACATGTTGATGGCCCTGGCTACACTGGTATCTGCAAGTGGAAGCCAGTACGAGATGTTGCGAAAGGTATCGAAGTCAAGCCGTGTTGTGGCGATCCGTTCGTTGAGCTCCGCTTTCAGTCTCCCTGGCCACGGTTGCAATCCAAAGGCCAGTGCCGCTTGATACAAGTCGATGAGTTGTTCCAGGGATAATTTCGACATGTCCGGCGGGCCGTATTGCAAGAGATGTTCGTTGTTCAGCACGTTGTCTTTCATCCAGGACATGGCGTAAAGCACAGCCTCTTTATGTGGCATCTCGACCACATTCAGGTCCAGGTAAAGCTCCTTCTTTGCTCTACGTGATTTGCGTTTGGGTTTGGATTTGCGCTGTGTAACTTTGGCTTTTTCGGTAGATGGGGATATGCTGGAATCGTCAGGGAACGTCAGGTCTGTTGACTTGGTTGCAGATCTTGTACGCGGCGTGAAAGGCTTCATTGTGATGGAGGAGGATGTCGTGATGGAGGCTGTGTCTGTTGTTTCCGTCGAGTCTTCGAGGCTATTGCCAGTGTCGTCCTCAGTCGCAGTACCCATGACCGAGTCCACGGTTGTGCTATGGGGAGACCTGTTCCTCTCGCCATTTGTATATTCATTGTGAACCCGCCTCTTCCTCCTTTTCGGGAATGTGACACTCGCCACATTCGAGAAGCGAGTCAGCACCTGCAACGGCATCTCTCCCATGAACTCGTCCAAATAATAGACATCCACCATCTCAGGCCTCCGATATGTGACTGGAAGGTCGACTGGCTCAGCAATAGGCGGCTTATTAAACCGAACTCCTTTGCCGTAGCTGGCTACAATGATTTCGCCGTCGGGAGTGTGACTCATGTACAGGGGATGATCGAAGAAGCCGTAACCGGGGTAGTAGTAGAGCTCGTATCCTGGTTTTGCCCAGTTAGGGTATTGCCAATGGAAGGGCTCCGTGGCTTGCGGGCTTGCCTGTTCGTGAGGATGGCCAAAAAGTCTCGGTTTGTAAGGCCCGCCTCGAGGGTCCATCGCTTCTAGAGGAGGCCTGTTGGCACCTTTTCGGGGGCGATGAAAGCGGCTCTGAGATTTTGATGCCATCAGGGTTGCTGGTTCTGACGTCGCTGATGACTTGTGTTCATTTGGTAGTTCCAAACGCGACGGCGGGTGCGGTGACATTGTGTATGCCGCCGCTCGTCCTCGTTTGCAGGGTGGCGTTTGCGAGCAGATGGAGAAGTATGCGCCGTCGCACGGGCGTCATGTTATGTGTCGCCGTCGTCGCTGCTCGGTGACGGGTGTGTGAGTGCGGAGTCACTCGACCGCATTATGCTTGAGAGTGAACTGCGAATCACGGTATGATGGATGTTCGGCTCGGCAGGTTGTTGTTCGACGTCGTCGTCGGAAGGAGTAATCGGCACGTGAAGATGGAGTCAACGCAAGAAGCCGCTCCGGGAAGGCGACTACCCGTAATGCAGTCGCCGCAACAATCAGAGGTCGTTTTGGCTGTATGACCCTGTTGAACTGAGAGCACTGTCAGTTCCCCAAACTCCTTCATGATCTCCATGCAACATGGTTCGAACAGACAGCTCCATTTCATACATTAACGAGAGAATTGATAACAAGATGTCTTTCCACCCTGCTCCTGCTTGTCCGTCATCTCTAATCTTCATTGAAGTTGTTGAAGACCTTGTGGACCGGGTCGTTGAGGTAGCCAGATGTGGAAGCGCTTCATCATCGTCAACACCCCTCCCGCGACTAGGTCGTCGCAGACCCGTTCCCAGTCCACGTCCCCAAAACGTTCCACCCACGACTTCTCCATGCGAAATTGAGTCCATGTGCCATTCGGGTCAGGCGAGCCAATGGCGCCATCCGGGCGGTGCCAAATGTACAGCTGTGCGCGTCGAAGATATGGTGGAAGGGCCAGGTCAGCCTCGAGTGTCGCATCCATAGCTGTCCACGCCGGTGCACCTGTCTGAGGTTCCCCAAGCGGCAAAGGGGTAAAGTCCAAATCATAGTAAATGTGCAGGGATTCTTCAAACTCTTCTTGCGAACATCCGTTTTCGCGTCTTAGGTACTGATACCAAATGGCTTCTTTGATGTGCTTCCACAAGAGCATGTTGAGTTGAGCTATGAGCTAAAATCAGTGCGGTTTCGAAGCACTTCCAGTCTGGAGCGTACTTACCGAGGTTGACAGGGTGTGTGTCGACGAGGTAGGTTAACCTGGGAAGGGTGACACAGTAGGGGATCAGGCGCTGACGTCCGGACAGAGGCAGGCCTGACATGATTGATACTGATGACTCTGTAGCAGCACATTAGCTAATTCCGACCGCCTCGAATGACTGTGAGCTCAACGCTTCCACGAATCAGCCAAGAAAGCGCCGAATCTCCCCTCCAACACCCTCGAGATCCAGCAGAAAGGTGTCGTGTCCGAACAGTGATCGATCCTCGCCCAGTTCAACGTGAGTAACGCTGCGGTTGCCGACTTTGCGAAGTGTCTCTGCGATTTCTCGTTGCTGCCAGGCTGGGAATAGAATATCTGATGCGACGCCGAGTACCAATGTTGGGATATCGCGAAGTGGTGTGAGGCCTTTGATAAGATCTTCTGGTGGGCCGGCGGAGGGAGAACTGGGGCGTGCAGAATCGGAGGTAGTCGAGGCCATGAGGTCGGCGGATGACTCCTGCTCTTCGTATGGCTCGTCTGGCAGGCTCAGTGTGCAGCGATCTTGCTTTGCTTGCTCCAAGAAAGCGCCTTGGAGTCTGTCGGCGTTCGCTTGACGTCGCTCAGCTGTGGCTTCCTGGAGTTGGGCTCCAAGGTCGAAGAGATCCATTGCTTTGCTGACATACAGCAAGCTGTTAGCATCGTACTCGAGACACCACTTCTCGCCAGCATGATCGAGGTACGTCTCAATCAAGAAGTCCGGGCAGAGAGCCGGCGGCTTATTGGGATCAGCACGCTGCCTACCGAATCGCTTCTCCCATTCTGGGCCAGATCGATATGTGATTGTGGCGATCTCACGAGCGAGCTTCATGCCAGTGTGTGGAGGGATGCTGGTATAGTAGTTCCCGCGAGTCTTGGACCAGTTCGGATCATTCATCAAGACCTGTCGCTGAGTGTGCCTCATAGCAACGCTGTAAGGATGGCTACGAGCACATCCAGAGACAGACACGATGCGAGCGACCCTCTCGGTATCCAAAATGCCAGCCGCAAGACTCTGCATACCTCCCATACTGCATCCAACACTGGCATACAGCTTCTGGATACCCATGTGATCCAACAGCCTGAACTGTGCGCGCACCATATCAGACATGGTCAAGATCGGAAAGCTGGTCCCGTAGTGTTGCCCACTGAGAGGATCGATGCTGCTAGGCCCGGTGCTGCCATAGCACCCACCGAGTACGTTCGTGCATATCACGAAGTACTTGTTGGTATCCAAAGGCGCTCCAGGTCCAATGAACCTCTCCCACCAACCAGGCTTCGGATTGGCTTCAGTGCTGTGGGCATGACTGCTCGCAGACAGCCCAGTATGAAGCAGAATCGCATTGCTCTTGTCCTCATTCAACGTCCCCCAAGCTTCCCATGCGATATTGAAAGATGGCAAGACACCACCCCAGTCCAACAGGAAAGGTTCCGGTGAATGAAAGGTCTCATGCTTGCCAGTCGTGTACGAAGGTTCGGGACCGGACAGTGACCGTTTCTTGTTCAACTCTTGCGTGCGGTTCTCGGCGCTATCGAGGCATGGGAAGGACAGTTGAGGATTCGATATCGATCGTCCAGCGAGGGCATCATCTTGGACAGGCTGTGCGGCGTATGCCTGAGCTGGTCGTTTCGGCTCGTTCGAAATCGCTCTCGTCGTCGGTGCGAATCGTATCCTTGGATTGGTCTTCCGCAGGGCCCGGGGAGCGAACCTTGCGAAGCTTGACAGAGGTCTTATGGTACTCATTGTGGCGGATGTTGTCGACAAATCGCCTGGCAGCGACAACGTTCTCAAAAGTCGATACTTCAGCGAGACCGGTGGGTGGAATGCAGGCGAAAGTGATTTCTCATCCACATTTCAAACCGGAGCTCGAGTCCATGCAAGGATGTGGAGCACGCCATTGTCCCGGCTACTAAGATTTAACCGGTCAGTAGCCGGTCAGTAACCGGATATCCGAGCCACTCACTTCTCCACTAGCACATGAATTGAAACGATCACATGGATTCTTTGTCACATCTCCACTCAGCAGACACATCTACAGCTTCGCCTTGTGATCCTCAACATACGGCCTCAACCTCAACTCCTTCCTCAAAATCTTCCCCGAAGCACTCTTCGGAATCTCATTAACAAACTCAACTCCACCACGCAACTGCTTATGGCTCGAAAGATTCGCCTTGACATAGTCCACAACTTCTTTCTCCGACACAGCTTTCCGATCAGAAGCCACTAAGAAGGCTTTCGGTACCTCTGTGCTATATCTTTCAGATTGAACTCCAATCACTGCAGCATCGGTGATCTTCGAATGTGACATGAGCAGATCCTCCAATTCGGCCGGAGCGACTTGTAGTCCTTTGTACTTGATGAGTTCTTTCTTTCGATCCACGAGATAGACGAGCCCATTCTTGACGTATCCGACATCGCCTGTCTTGTAGAAACCATCCAGAAATGCCGCAGCGGTTGCTGTGGGGCTATTGTGATAGCCTTGACAAACGACGGGTCCCGATACAAGCACTTCTCCCGTCTCGCCGGGTTGTACATCTTTGTCGTGATCGTCCACGACACGTAGCTTGACATTTGGTAGTATGCCTCCCACAGCTCCAGTCTCGTCTCGCACGTCCCAATCAGTCGCTGTTATCGAGCCATCTGTCTCGGTCGTGCCCCATGTCTGTGTCATGAAGATCTTCCCCTTGCCTAGTTTGCTGCTGATCTCCTTCACCAATTCCAACCCCATGGGCGCAGCACCGCTGCATGCAACTTCTAAGCTGTCGAAGTGATCGGTCACCTTTGGGCTTTTGGCGACCTGCAACCAGATGGGCGGCACTGAGAACTGATAGGTCGTTCGATAACGTCTGTTGTACTCGATGAATTTGTCGAAGTCGTATTTCGGCATCCAGTATGTAGTGCCGCCCATGTAGAACGGATTGATACTGTACTGCTGAATGCCGGCGATGTGGGCCATTGGCAAGCAGGCGATGGTTCTCCATTCGAATGGTTTGCCCTCTCTCGCACGCCTGGACTTGTACCGAGCTCCCGCTTCCATGCTGCAGATGTTACTCGACACGAGATTCCAGTGAGACAGCCGCACGCCTTTTGGAAGGCCTGTTGTGCCGGAAGAATAGAGCAGACATGTCGTGACATTCTCGAGGTCTCGTAACTTGGTGAAACGCTGCCAGTCCATCATCCTGCCATTGAATGATTGAAGAACGTCGGCGTTTGAGAATCTAGATGAGAGGAGCCTCCACTGCTTCGGGGTTGAGCTATCGATGACCAGTATCCGGTCAGAAGGAATGTGGCATTCATTGGCCGCAGCGATAGTCCGTTCCTCATACTCATGAGAACAGATCAGAAGCTTCGCCCCGGAATCCTTGATCTGTCGAACCAGTTCTCCAACAGTGAAAGCCGTGCTAGCCCCGCTGTACACTCCACCTGCAGCCATGATGCCGTAGAAGAGGATCGGTAGGCATGGGTTGAGCGACGATGTTGACAAAACGACGTCTTTGCCCGGCCCATGACGACCGACGTCGAATCGATGGCGAAGGACGTATGCTATCTTTCGAACGAGATCGCGGGCTTCTGCTTTGGTGACTCCATTTTCGGGGTTGTCGGCACATGTATGGATGAGGGTATCTTCTTTCGCCAGACACCAAGTCGATTCTGCGAGTGTTAGCCTGTAATCACTGGAGCGATACTGTGATTACCACTCACCAAAGAGCAATGTTAGAATGTCGACTTGAGGAAGATCTACATCGTCGTATTGAGACTTGTAAACATACATCTTGCGAAAAGCGAAGTAAAGAATACGCGACTTCTTCAGAGGTATCTGGACAGTCCAATCTACTCTCATCCAATGCGAGTTTACCGTTCCTCTTGTACCTACAGGAGATGCGGGGCAAGGATCTGAAATAACCAAGGTGTAGTTTTGTGCCTGCATTGATCATCGTCTTGTTAGAGATTCAATGTTCTTCCTTTGAACGAGCGACTGCATTCGTCCACAGAAACACAGTGACCTGCAAGGTTATCTGGGGTTGAAGTCGCCGATTCGACCGGAGTCGACACATTGCGTGCGCAAAGGGGTTTGTCATGTCCAAGAGAGCGTTATATCTCGTTTCTTCTTTCGACGGCTCTCACTCGCTCTCCATCTGTCGTGTCTGCCTTCGATGATGTGAAGTATTCCAGGATGCCTGAGACCCAGTCCAATGGCAAGGAGAGAATGCCGTCGACGCAGACATGGCACTGAGACCGAGTACGCGTCCTCAGGCCGGCCATAAAACACCAGCAGCTGGCACGCTACGCATCCTCTGGCTAGGGATGTTGAGTCACGGTGTTTTCTAGATTTGCTCCCGTGTACATACACGTGTACATAAGAAGACATATGATACACGGGTGGGGCAAGGCTAGATGGTGGGTCTCGTACCGTATACCGCACCCCCCTAGCCGCGCTAAGGGGGTTTATCTTACGTACTGTGATATCGCCTCGGCGTGTCCACGGCGAAGATCTCTTCGAAGGGCCATGTACACCGTGAACACGTGTCTGTGACCCAAGTGTTTGAAAGTGGGTCAACAACCCTACCTCTGGCGTCCTCAGCTGGATCGCAGTATTGCGCGCGAACTCTGCCTCCTTTTCCGTCAGCACGCGGTGCCGTAGTATGGAATTCCGAACGAGCACGACATGTCGCCGCCGTTGGAGTCAGCCAGTTCTGGCCAAGACTGCCCCCCGATACGAGCTCTGGCCAAGGGTCAGAATCCGCCGCAGCGCCCGTTTGATTGGTGAGTTGGCTGCCACTTGAAGGATTGAGGTGGTTTGCGTGCTCAAGCCTTCGCTTCTCTCAATGTCTTCCTTCCCATTCTCCCCTTTTGTCGCATTTCACCTACGATTTCTTGGAGCATCGATGGAGAATTTTCCTGGATACTGGTTATGATCGCACGACCCGCCACGCCGTCAGACTGAGACACGGGCAAAGATGCGGACGGCAGCGTTGTACGGCACCATTTTCATTCTGATTGCCGGTGCCTTGATATTCTTCGCGACCTCGGGAAAGAGCGACATCGCATCTGACTACGTGGGAAGCTACAAACCGGAGCAAGCGCACGAGGCGCACGACAAGCCGAAAGGACGACCCGGGAAGCACGGCTGGGAATTCGATTACAAGCGAGATGGTCGCAACTACGGTCTTTCAGAAGAGCAGTGCAACATTGCGTTCCCAGGATTGTACAAAGAGATCGACAGAGCGGTAGACCACAGATTGGAGAAATGGGGCAAGATCACGCCGGACGAGACGGAGGTGGCTTGGAGAGGAGATGGCATTGTAAGAGCTATGATTCACGACAACCAGTTATATGTGATTGATCCCCATGTGGTGTGGGATCACAATCATCGGCCGAGGACACTTGCAACGTTGCATTCGATTCATCGAGCCGTCAGCGCGTTCCCGGGAAAGCTGCCGGATATTGAGTTCAGTTTCACGGTCCACGACTTTGCTTTGCACGATCGGTATGGCAATCACACCACTTGGGCGTACACGAGGTTACCGCACCAGGAGAAGCTGTGGCTGATGCCTGATTTCGGTCTGTGGGTAAGTCTAAAGGGCAGAAGCCATACCTTTGCATGTCTGAGACATATACTGACCTTCTGCCCTTTACTTTCAATAGGGTTGGCCAGATGTAGGATTACGCTCATACGCAGAGCTTCAAGAGGTGCTCGAGCACGAAGAGGACGAGTTCGTGGATAAGGTCCCGCAGCTCGTCTGGCGTGGCTCTTTGGACGTTGGATCGAAAGATGTGCGGCACGGCCTTGTGGAACACAGTAAGGGCAAGTCCTGGTCCGCGGTTCAAGAGCTCGACTGGTCGAACAAGACGAATATCGAAGAAAGGCTTCTGACGATGCAGGACCACTGTTCATACATGTTCGTCGCCCAGACCGAGGGAAACACCTACAGCGGGCGATTGAAATACCTTCTGAACTGCCACTCCATTCTATTCTCCCACGACCTGGAGTGGATAGAGTTATACCATCACCTGATGAAGAAAGACGGTCCAGATCAAAACTACATTCGGGTGAAGCGAGACTTCAGCGACCTCCCAGGAAAGATGAACAAGCTCATCAAACCCGCCAACTTCCCCGAATCCCAAAAGATCGCCGACAACGCGCGAAGAACATTCCGTGAACGATACCTGACCCCGGCCGCAGAAGCTTGTTACTGGCGCGCCATGATCCGAGCCTGGGGCTCCATGCAAGATTTCACGCCCGAATTCTGGGTCGAAGTGAAAGAATTCGACAAAGTCACACAGAAAGACAAGAAGAAACGGAAACCCAGAGGAGCGCCTTTCGAAGCGTATGCGATAATGGAGGAGGTCGATTGGGCGATACCCGCAAAGGCGAGAAAGATGTGCATTGAGGAATAGAGAAAGTAATTGGTTCGGCAGGAGTCATCCATTGAGCGCGGCGTTTTTGTTTGATGGGTAATGAGCATATGGGTTTGAGGCATGGGATACCCGAATGTATCAATACAGATTTGCATTGGGTCTGGCGAAGATGTTGCATCATGAATAGGACTCGCTAATTTGAGTCACAGACTTCAGTATAGAATACGTCTTGGACAACAGGTCCAGTCTTCAAGGTTCAGGCTGTCTTGCTCCTTCGGCCAAGCCCCAGTTCAAGCTGAGCTGTGAGCTCGTCACTGATTCCCAAAGTACTCACTCCGCCCGAGCTGAACAAGTACAGCCATTGGACGTGTTACAGACACCTCTCCAACAACACGATACGATGGAGTCAGATCGATACACCGTCGCCGCCGCAGTCGCCTCGGACTACATTAACGCCTACTTCACCCAACTCTCAACGCGTGCTTCCCGACCAAACCTCAAATCTCTCTACCGACCACATTCGACCGCGCTTTGGAATGAAATGTACGAGACTGGTCGTGACGAGATCATGAATTTCTACAACAACCTCGTGTATGACAAGATGGACTTTACCATGAAGGATCTCAAGGTCTGTCCAACGGGGGCGGGAGAAGGCAAAGATGGAGTTATGGTCTTGGTGACTGGTGATTTGGATCTGGATGGGAGGCTGCAAGAAGGCGTATATGAAGTGTTTCATCTGGAGAGGGATCCAGAGGGGTGGTTTATCAGTGGCCAGATTCTTGGGTTTCTTGGGGGAGATTCCTGATGGAGCATTTGAAGGTATGGTGGTTGTATGTTTTTGCCAATAATGGCACCTCGTGCTCTCAAATGTCGGACATGTGACAGTTCGGTCTGTCGGGTGTGGTATTGATGAGGTGTGGTCGCCGTCATGGGTCCCCAGGCCGAAAGCCGTGGGTTGAAAGTGGGGGCGAGCTTGGTGCGGTGAAGCGGACTTGCAACATAGATACGTAGTTTCAACACCGATCGCCATGCCAACTCTTCCATCCGGCTCTGAAGACTTCCAAGCCGTCACGATCGAGGAAGCAGCAAGCAAGCATCGAGCAAGCAATTCGGCGGCGACACCCGAGCTTTACGCAGCTGCCACAAGGTTTCAAACGCTCATAAAGCTGACCACGTGCCGCCAGCTCGCCTGGTCGATGCTTTTGGAGGACCCGCCGGCAAGGCAAGGCAAGCTTCCTCCATCAATCCAACCTCATCTCATCATCACCACCATCCCACGGGGCATGCCTCTGTTCTACTTTCCCGTCTCTGCCCGTTTCCGATCTTTATGATGCCCTAGAGGTTCTCATCAGCAAGCCCAGACTCGAGACTGATAAGCGGAACCCTCTTTTGCCATGGCCGACTTTGTGGATACCCCAGGATCCGAGCAATCCAAGCGGGAGGCCGAGATTGTCGACAGACATTTGCCTGAAGGATACTCGGCAGAGCCAGAGGCGGTGACATATGATGGCGCCGAAGATGCTTCTGCCTCCATTCTCTCGCAGTCGCCTCCCGAGAGCCTTCCCGAGTCCTCGCTTAGGCTGCAGGGCGGTGACATGCATCGCGATATCTTCAAAATCAAAGCCCGTGCCAATGCACCCAGACGAGCGAACACTTTTTCAGCCAAGCACAGTCGGCCCCTAGTCGATCCGGATGAGCATCTTCTGGCTGAGGATCAACTGCAACCTGGTGGCATGCGGCGCCAGTATGTGCAGCGACACAAAGTTCAGAGACGGCTGAGCACAGTCGCCACACCCGTCACGAGGAACTTTGTATCTTTCTTGGAGCTCTATGGAAGCTTCGCAGGTGAAGACCTCGAGGATACGGATTCTGATCTGGATACCGAGTCTGCCATTGACGACGAGGAGGCCGGTCCGACTGATGAACGACGACCACTGTTGCCTCGAAGGAAGAGCTCCAAGAAGATCAAGCGGGAGGGAGATGCTGGCACGACCAAGACTTTCTTCACTCTACTGAAGGCTTTTGTTGGGACTGGAATAATGTTCTTACCCAAGGCGTTCCGGAATGGTGGAATTCTTTTCTCCTCCATGGTTCTCATCGCGGTCTCTATCATTACGACACTCTGCTTCCGACTTTTGCTGCAATGCAGATCGAAGTATGGAGGAGGCGGGTATGGTGAACTTGGAGAGTCTATCTTTGGCCCTCGATTCCGCTCACTAATCCTGGCCTCCATCTGTCTTTCGCAGCTGGGATTTGTCTGCGCGGGTCTCATCTTCACTGCCGAGAACTTGCTATCATTCCTCAACGCTGTGGTGCCGATCGCCAAAGAACAACCATTTGGCACTCCAGGCCTTATCGCCATCCAGTTTGTCCTTCTCATCCCCTTGGCCCTCATCCGCAACATTGCCAAGTTGGGACCTGCCGCCCTTCTTGCCGACGTCTTCATTCTCATCGGCTTGGTCTACATTTGGTACTACGACATCGCCGCCCTCGCATCTCGCGGATCCGCTCCAAGCATGGTTCTCTTCAACCCCTCCGCCTTCACGCTGACGATCGGATCTGCTATCTTCACATTCGAGGGCATCGGTCTCATCCTGCCCATTCAGTCATCCATGAAGGAACCGGAGAAGTTCCCCTACCTACTCTACCTGATCATGTTCATCATCACGGCCATCTTCACCTCAGTGGGAGCTCTTTGCTACGCAACCTTTGGCGACGAGACCAAGATCCAGATCATCTCCAACTTCCCTCAAGACAGCAAGCTGGTCAACGCCGTCCAGTTCCTGTACTCAATGGCTGTGCTCGTCGGCGAGCCGGTGCAGCTCTTTCCAGCTGTACGTATCATCGAGCAGGCCCTCTTCGGTGATCGCGCTTCCGGCAAGAAGAGCAAATCGGTCAAATGGAAGAAGAACGCCCTCCGCAGCGGCATGATGATCCTTTGCGGTGTCATCGCCATCTTCGGCGCCTCGGATCTGGACAAATTCGTGGCACTGATCGGAGCCTTTGCCTGTGTGCCGCTCGTCTACATCTACCCGCCGGTTCTGCATCTTAGGGGCATGGCAGAGTCCAAGGCGGACAAGGCGTACGACATCTTCCTCATTAGCATCGGAGTCGTGGCCATGGCATACACCACGATAATGACGTTGAAGCAATGGATCGAAGGCACATTGTGAGCGGGTTCGAGCGTGTGGGAGGCTGTTTGGATAGGCTTCACGAGTTTTAGAATTCATACACACTTATAACCATCAAAAGTTCATGTTCAACTCCTTTTTTCACGTCTTGATTTTGCCAGCCGTGGGACTCTGTCCTGTCGTAGGTTCTATGCCTCATTGACCCAAAGCAACGCTGTTCCCATGGTATCATATCACCCAAACGCCTCTTCGCCAGCCCTTCATATCCCACTACCTCGTCTTAACATTCGCCGCCGTCCTCTTAACCGCAAAAGGGCTCTCCTCCGCCGTCTTCATCGGATCAAAACTAAACAGCGTCGAAAAGTACAACCCCAAAAACCTCACCACCATCTGCGGGAACCCTCTTCCCTGCGCAAAAGCTCCCGGCGCGGAGAGCATCTGCCCGACGTTGATGTCTGGGAGACTTGGGCCTGTGGCCGGTCTACCTGGTGCGGACTCGGAGCCGAGGGTCTGGCCTTTGCCGGAGAAAGAGGCGGAGGTTTTGGCGGGGCCGCGGGCGGCGTCGGCGGCGGCGGAGAGGATCGCGGAGCGGAGGGCGGAGGGGTTGGCGCCGCGGACTGTTTCGATTGTCTTGGTGCCTTTCAGGATTAGGAACGTGGGCATCCTAAGCCGGTATATGTCAGCATCCCTCGCCCTCTTGCGTGTAGGTGTGGGTTGTGTAGTCTTACGCCGAAATCCCATACGTCCCCGCGACATCCCTCTGATTATCCACATTGACTTTGCAGAACGTGAGACGGCCGGGTTTGGCTTCTTGCGCGGCGAGTTGCTCGAAGATGGGGCTGATTTGCTTGCAGGGTCCGCACCAGTCGGCGTAGAAGTCGACGATTAGGTAGGTGGTTGAGTTGAGGAGGGATTTGAATTGCGCTTGCGAGGTGATCGGGACGACTTTCGAGGAGGACATCGTGGCGGTGGATTGCTTGGTGAGCGGTGGTGAGAGGAAGAGAGGTCTTGGTTTGAAAGGTGGCATGAGCTCAGCTTCACATGCTCGGCTTTGTGGGGTCTGGAGGCTGAGTAATGCGCGCTAGTGATTCGAAGCACATGTCAATGTTCGAGAAATCGTCTCCTGGAAGTATTCGCCGATTTGCGACCTCACAAAACCAGAGAACGACGTCTCTGGGCATCTTAATATCTCCTTTTCTTGAAGCCGAACCGCGCCAATCAATCTCATTCAAAGGACAGGTGGTGAACGAGTTTTGAAGGAGATCAAAGCTCTTGAAGAACTACAGCAAATATGCGTTATTGTTGGAGACAGTGTCTGCATACATGCTAGAATTTCTGGCGTGCGGCGCAGTTGAAACATTGACCCCAAATGGCCCCTCATATTCTCAGCACCCCTCGAGCGAGCAAAGTGCCATCCCTTTCAAACGCTCTTATGTCGGTCCTGTTGAGCAAGCAAGACTTCCTTGTCTTGTGCGAGCGACATCTCACCAGCAAGGTTGTTTGAACAAGCTGTTGGCCCTCTTCCCATTTGCACAGCTTAGCCATTCATGGCCCGATCGCTGGGCTGGATGGCTGACCATTGGCGTTGAAAGCATCCAGAGACTTGATGCACTTGAATCTCTTAAGCATATTCGAGTTGAAGGATACGTCTCCCCGGGTGGGACTGTTGTAAAGGGAATCGTCTTCATCGTTCCGACGCTTGCCACGATCAAGACCTGGGTACAGAGGCGTGCGATATGGGATCGCTGACGCATGGAGATCAAGGCCGGATGCTGTCGTAGGTGTTGAGATGGGAGGGGCAGCTTGCGATGGCGTCGGTGGGACCGAGTTCCGGACGGCTTGAGTTTGTGTGTCTCCTTGCGTCAATGGGTCTGATTCCATCATTCGCTGCAGTCTTGTCTTCATGCGCGGCACATTGCTGGACTGGGTGTCGAGACTCTCGTACACGATTCGGTCTGAGCTAAGAGATGGCTGACTGTTGAGTGGGAGGGCATCGTTTCTTCTGGACCGCATGGGCGCTGGAGGTGGGATCTGTGAAGTCGGTAATGGCGTCGGAACCTGTCTGGCTGGTACAGGATGATCGCTCGTCAGGACATCCCCCCTCATCGTCACAGAAGAGGCGCGCTTGGGAGCGACAGGGCTTGACGCCTGTGTAGGGCTGTCTTCAACGACTGTAGTCGCCTCCTCGGCTACCGGCGCATTGGTGTCGTCCAGAATATGCTCTTCCTCCCACATCGCAATCTCGGGCAAGGCAAAGTCGGTGAGGAAGTCGGGGGACAGTTTCGTCTGAGGGTCCAAGTTCTCTGGCCAAAGGTGGGCGATTTCGATGTCCGCTCTTTGGAGCAAAGGGTCAGCTGTGCGACGATGCACTCAGACGAATCAGCACGTACCCATGAAATTGTGAATCAAGTCCCTCCTTCTTCGTCTCCTTTCTCCATCCTTCGGCATGCGCAAAATGGATCTTGTTGGATGTGGTTGGCTCGAAGCCTTCGATGTCGACGTCGCTGTCAGAGTAGAATATCCGAATGGACGAGAAACGGTCATCTACTGACAGGTCAATCATCTTGCAAGATCAGTATCGGCTGCACATACCTGGCAGGGCTGGCAAACTTGCACATTGACGGGAGATCTCGTCCAAGGCATGTCGTAAGTCGCTGTTGACTTGGCCAACGGTTCGCGATGACCCTTGAGATCCCATCTCAAGTCCTACAGGTGATTTAATGCCCGATGCATCTTCGTCATACTTGACGGTAAACGTATATGACTCTAGGACCTTCTCGTGGTCATGCTGATCTGGATGGACATAGATTGCAATTGCTCCGAGCTTTCCTTCGGCCATCATTGGAAATGCGACCTTCTCCTTGAAGACGTCAGCATTTGAAGGGAGTTTGAAACTGCGTCTCATACCAGCCAATCGAGTAACTTGTCCACGCGTCTGCTGCGGCCACGACGGAGGATTCGTAATGGCGTGTATGTGCCCTCCTTCAAGCCCTCCTTGTCATTGAGGAGCCTTCCGTTCGCGAAATCCTCGTAAGATACGATGGGCCCAGTCTCATAGTACCGTGAGTCAAAAGCGCCATCGTGGATGAGATCCCTGCAAAGGAGTGAGTGAGACGGTGTGAGGAGCTCGAGGAGGTGCTAGGTACCGCAGGAACATAAGACAACTCAGCTGAGAACGCGTTGATGTCAGTGACCACTTCCGAATGAGGGTCTCGGTACGACTTACGCTGCCATGAATGAGCGTCTGCACCGTCTCAAGACTCTGCTTCTGGCTGATTTGAGTCTTTGTTACAGCTGCCGTAGCCCGGGTTCGCGTGCGAGTCTTCTGGATCTGTCTCGTTCTGACCATCGTTGCGGTGATGCACGGCGTGCAGTGCCTCGATGACGGCTTGCTGATGGACTTCCGGCGTGTGATGCAAGGTGAGAGGCAGGTCAAAGGGTTGAGAAGATAGAGGTCATCCGAAGTTCTTCAGACAAGAGAAGGCAGTCGCGATGAAGCGCTCGGACCGGACCAGCACGTGAGCTCCACTTCAACTTCACCTCATCTCGTCTCGTCTCATCAATGCCCTCGCGTCAGGTACCAATGGGACGTAAGGAGTATCAAGTCCGGGAACGTCCAAGATCTTGAGTAGTCTTCTCCCAACTTGATGTGAAATGGCCTATGGTTCCGTGCAGCGTGCAGAATCTGGCGAGGCAACCGCGAGGAACTGGAAGGTGCCGGGCAGACATGCCTCTCGTGCAATGAAACAAATGAGGAGTAGAGTACCAACCTATGTGGCTTTTCCCGGCATTGGGTTGCTCTATTCCGCGAGTCACCAGCAACACTAGACCCTAGACTGCTTGCCGCGATCCCCTCCCACTTACTCTTGCTGGCACTCTGCCTCGCACGATGCATACGGCCGGCCGAGCAAAGTCACAGTCACCATGTCACGTAACGCCTACTGATGTTCTTACTGACGCCATTCTGCCGCTGCAGCCTGTGACCCCCATCTCCAAGCCAAGCCACATGAAGTGGGCTGAGAGCAATTCTACCACTGTAGCCCTACGAAATATGCCCCGGTGACACCAACCGCTTCTGCCCTCCGTCTCGTGATCGAGCCAATTGATGTACCATCGTTCTTTCACAGGCTTACCCTCGGTGTCCCGGTCAAAGTGGAAGGTGTCTCTAGCAAGCCCCAACGTTCTCGAGAAGAGCTAAGAGTATAGCAAGCTCTTTAGTAGCTTAGAGTCGCGTGCTCTTATGGAGACAGCCAATTTTCCAGTTTGAGCGGAACAGGGAGGGTAGACGCGAGGGAGTCGTGCGCGGGTTGGAAGAGGTTTCGAGGGGGCCAAGAGGTCGATGTCGAAGGCGATGTTGAACTGTGATTCGATCGTCGCGTGCTGAGATAACCTGATGCGAGGTGCAATCAGAGACAGCTCTTCTTGGTGAGGTCGATGCAGAAGGTACAGTAGCAGGAAGAAGTGGCGAGGGATATAATACCTACCTATATTAGCCTTCGCGCTACTGCATGGGATCGTGATCGGGCCTTCGGACGAGTTTCGGTGGCGGATTAGTGTGTTAATATCGGTGCGCGCGACGCGTCTCCTATAGTAAACAACCACCTCGCTATCGCTATCGAGTACTTACTAGGTATCTATATATTATTAATATCTTAATTTATATATATTATCTATTAATTTTAAAATTCTTACTATATCCGCTATCCCTTTCGAGTCCCGTAAGGTTACTACTACTACTAGCGGGCCTACTACTACCCCCCCTACCCCCCTTAACGACGCGTAGGCTACTACTTTAACGACTTTAATATCCTTAGGTACTATATTAAATAATATTAATAAAGAGGTTAATAAGGGATTTAATAAGGAGGCGTTAGCCGTCGAGCCTATTAATATAGGCCTAGATCTATCTAATATTACTACTCTTTAAGAGTATTACTAGCGTAAGCTAGTACTACCGCCGCTAGTAGAGCTAGTACTATTAGTAGTATATACGAATAAAGAGGAGGTATAAGTAGACGAAAGAGACGTAGCGAAGCTAGTAGAGTAGGCCCTAGAGGGTAGTATTAATAATAAGGAGCTAATAGAGGGTATTATTAATAATATCGCTACTACTAACGCGTTAGTTAATAAAATCGATAACTCTAATAATAGCTTATTATTAGATAATAATACGCTACCGCCGCTACCTATTATAGCGCTAAGCGGTAGCTATTTTAAAGAGCGTACGCGTATTAGTATTAGTAGAGGGCGTAGCGGCTAGAAGAAGGCTAAACTACTAGCTAAGGTAGACTCTAAGAGCGCTTATAACGCGATAAAGGTACCTAATAACCTACGTAAGCTTAGAAGGAAGTAGTTATTACTAGAAGAAGACTTTAGCCTTACCGTCGATAAGATAGATAAGATCTAGCTATTTATAGATAATTTCTAGCTATATATAAGGACTTAGACTAAGAAGAGTAGTAAGAAGGTTACCCTTTAGAAGTATTAGCTATACTATAAAGGGCGTAAGTTAGTCGGAAAGGGCGTAAAGAGGCTCTATAAGGATATAACGAAGGGTAATAACTATAAGGTTAGTATAAAGATTACCTATAACTTTAACGATAAGGGCGTTCTTATAGGCTATACTATTAGCTATAATAATAAGGAAGAAGGCTAGTATAGAGTACGGGCTTAGTATAAGTATAGTAGCTATATAGTCGAATCTATAGACCTATATCGACTTAACTTAGCGCTACTTAATACTACTAGCTAGAAGGTATACTCTAGCTTACGCGCCTACGTAGTATAGGAGTAAATATAGTCGTTTTATAAGAAAGCTAGTTAATAAGCGTTTCTTAATACTAGTAGTATAGCTATAACTTAGTAGTATATTCTAAATACTAGAAAGAGCTTTAGGAAGTATTATAAGGATAGATAATTAAAGGGCGCTTATATACTATAGTAAAATTAATAGTCTAACTTAGATAAGTAGCTTAAAGAAGGTAAGTATATAGGTCTAAGTTATATTAAGAAGAAAAATTTTTCGGATTTTAGGGAGCTAGTAAAGCCTCTAATTAGCTAGCTTACTATAAATAAATAATAAACGCGTTAAATTTTATTAAAATTTAATAGCGATTTAATAGGCGGCTACTCCCGTTCGCCGATTACTAACTACGCTTTAAAATAATAATAATAGCTAATATACGTTTTAAAAGGATATTTATACTATAACGTTTAAACTACGCGTAATACTAATAATAAGGAGACCTTTACGACTATATAGATCTATCTAGACGCGATTGTCTTACTAAGAGAGCGTAGTTTCCTTATAGTAATAGATTCTACTTATAAAACGAATTATATTAGCTAGTACCTTTTTATACTCTTTATACGCGATAAATATAGCTAGATATACCCTACTAGCTACTTCCTATCGAAGATAGAAGACAGTAATATTATATTAGAGTATCTACGCGTTCTCGTTAAGTAGACTAACTAGAAACTATCGTATATACTAATAGACGACTCTACTACTAAGTAACGAGCTATACGACTTACCTAGCCTAATAGTACTCTCTATCCCTAATACCTCCTCTACTACGTCTATATTAAGAGAGCCTACGATCGTAAATTCGCTAGTAAGCTACTTAAAAACGTACGCTAGTATCTCTACGCTACGATTATAACGAGAAGGAGTAAGGAAGGGTATTTTAAGTCGATTAGTACTACTAAAGAGGTAGTAAGGTAAGCGGCGGCTATTAAAGCCGGCTAGTAGTAAGAGCTCTTAGACTATATCGATAATAAAGTAATACTAGTTCTACTACTATTAGCTAACTACTAACGTATATATTTACTCGTATTATAGTAGGTAAAAGATACTAACTAGGTTAAGTTGTTTTACGGCGTACTTAAGTACTACGATAAGAAGTAGATAGCCGCTAACTTCGCTCTTAAAGGTATAGCTATCTAGTATAGTCGTATCGCCGAAGGCTATCGATTACGAGCCGTTATTAGAGCTAACGACTTTAAGACGAAGCTATACCCTCTAGCTTAGCGTAAGGGCGATAAGAACGACCTTAAGTACCTACTATCTCGGCTACTATAGTATATATAGCGGCTAATAGGTAGTAAGGTATATACTATAGAGGATCCTAAGTACTTCTACGAGCCTAGGCTATATAACGACAAAATCGCCTATAACTACTACTTCTTCTATAAATATAAGACGCTCTATAGTTATATCTAGTACCTTTATATTAGTCTCGGCTATACGCTTCTTAAGAAGGCCGACTATAATAAATAGATAGTAGTCTTTAATAATAGTAACGATAACGGCTCTAGTACTAGTTTTAATACCTTTAAGCGTAAGTAACCTTCTTCTAATAGCTATAATCTACCTTCTAATAAAGAGCTCGCTACTATTAGCTACTACCTTAATATCCGCGAGGCTCTTAATTAATAGTAGTAGGCTATATACGACCTTAAAGAGCGCCTTCGCTCGCGAGGTTAGAAGCCTTATAAGGCGCGATATAAAGCTTACTTTAATTACTTCGTAGATCTATTATACTCGGCTAATAGTAAGGTACGTAGGTAGGCTATAAAACTACTATTTAATAAGTAAGATCTACCGCCCTCTTCGTAGAAGCCTATACTATCTTAAGTACTACTACTAACTCGGGTAATATCGTCCTATTATATACTAAAATCGACGCTAATTCCCTAGAAGCGTAGTATAATAAGAGGTAGACGAGAAGTAGTAAGAGGAGGTAGTAGAACTAGTACTTATAGCGAAGCGTTAAAGGGGGGCGGAGCGAGCTAATATATACTTTCTACGATACTAGTAACTACTAGTAGTACGTCTATAGTAGCTAATACTACTATATAGGTACTAGCGGCGGTCTAGTAGGTTGCTACGAGCTATAATTAACCCCCTCTATACCCTCTATAATAGTAGCTAGCTTACTAGATACTACTAGTAGTAATATACCTACCTAGCTATATAGTTTAGTAGGCTTATATACTAAAACTAATATACTTAGACGGGCGGCTAATATTACTAAGTAAACCGAGCTTCCTTAGCCGTTTATACGCTCTATAGCGCTCTCTACCCTCTCTACTACTACCTCTCTAGTATTATTATATACTTTAGTATACTTTCTTTAATATTAATTATATATATATACCTATAGGTTAGTATAACTAGCCGCCTATATAGTAATTTACCCTCTAACACCTTTAATAACACCTTAAATTACTCTATACTAGTCCTTATTACTAAAACTTTAGCCTTATATATAGTCTTATACTTAGGCTAGGTTACCTATAACTATATAATCGCGCGTTTAGTAATAGTCGCTATAGAAACGCCGACTAATCGGTCGCAGTGGGCCCAGACAGGGGACACTGCAGTAGCGCAACGCTAATATAGGTAGGTATTATATACCAGTCCGAAGAAGTCGCGAGTTGGCCCCCAACTTCCCAGGTCCCTGGTCGGGAGGCGTGCTAGCGTGTCACCCTTGCAGCGGCGATTTCCGTTGCGCAACTTCACTTCACTTCACCTTTCACGCCTCACACGCGTCTTGACTCCACAAGGTCTTTTCATTATATTCCCCTTCCCTGGACTTGTTGCTGCGATCGTCTCAATCGACAGACTACCTCTGAGATCATGAAGCGTACCAGGAATGATGGTCCAAAGACACAACACAAAATGCAGTAACACAGTCATGAGCTCGTTGAAGGTGCCAATCACGGCGGAACATCCCGCACTCGTGCGAGTGCCATTATGGATCTCATCTTCATGGCCAAAGACATGCCGTGAAAGACACAGGATGGAAGCGGGACGGGGTGTATGGTGGACAGCTTCATCAGAAGCCACGTGAAAGATGTAGGTCGAGATTGAGAGGTTGAGTGCACAGTCCCCATCGTAGGAGTCAAGACCAAATGCTTGAATCACATGAGATGCGACAGAAAGGCTGCCTTGACTCAAATCTTCGCTTCCCTGCTCGAGGCCCCACGGCAGCGAGTGAATGGTCAATTCACTCGAGGAGGCTTCTTCCGCTTTCCACTTCTTCTTGCTGTCACTTGCTCTCGAATTGCTCACACACAGCTCAGCTACCCCCTTCATCGCAACCATCAATCAGGCGGACCCGCGCAAGACGATCGCAGTCACTCGACGGCCTCTATCTTGTACAATACTTGTTGTGCCTGCAACGTCCCGAAACCCGTCACTCGAGAGCGCACAGGATCACCTACCTTCAATTAGCTGCGCGACGACTGGCGACCTTTGGTCTCGACATACGTGCGACGAACTGCAAACACTTTCGCTCCTTCCTTCTTTGCACTGCAAGCTTCGGCGTATCCCCGGCAACAGTCTCGCCCACTCACAACATTTCTGACTCCATCTCGACACCTCAACTCTCACGCTCGTCACAACCGCATGTTCACACCACACGTTGCAATAACTCCACTCCACGACCATGTCTGAGGGCATGGACAACGACGGCTCCGGCGGCACGACGCCAACCTCACCCAACTTTGACCCAGGCGCTTCCGAGTTCGTGCCACACCGCACGCCTGCGACCGACAGCCGCACCGCCAGCGGTCAGCTCAGAGCTGCCTTCAACACCATCTCTGGCCCAGCGTCTTCCGGACGCAAGGCCGTACGACCAGGTCTTCCACTGTTCGCCTCCGACACCTGGTCGCCAACTGCCGAGCGACCAATACGCAGCGCTGGACTTGCGCCGAAGGCCAGCTGGGAGAGCTTCACTGGCCGCACGGGCACCGCCAATGGCGCTCAGCCGCAAGCATCGCCAGGTCACCGCTTCAACGGTGGCACTCCCACTCACTTCGCGAACAGTCCGCTCTCTGGTCGTGGCCAGACAGGCAGCTTCAACACCGATGGTCGAGCATTCGATGAAAACATGTCGCCAGGCTTCTCCAACATTCGGTACACACAGACCGCCGAGTACCACAGCCCCGGCCCGAAGCCCAGCCCCAAGAGTGCGTCTCACTCCACCTTCGCACCGCGCACGGCACCGCTTCCTCAGCGGCCCTTTGGCACTGGAGC
Source organism: Zasmidium citrigriseum (assembly GCA_002786025.1). Lineage (NCBI taxonomy): Eukaryota > Fungi > Ascomycota > Dothideomycetes > Mycosphaerellales > Mycosphaerellaceae > Zasmidium > Zasmidium citrigriseum. The sequence continues at coordinate 1,064,821 of NHNW01000007.1, forward strand.
TTACACGGGCCAAAACTCTTCCAGCGGAGGAAGCAATGTCAGCCAGCAAGTTCCAGTTCCAGGCACGCCAAACTCATCGGCATCTTCGTTTGAGACTCAGGCGTTCGATGAACACTACTCTGAGGACGACTTGATGTCGCCAGGCAGCGGCTCGATTGCCATCAGCGACCACTACTCCAAGGTCCACCCAGAGCAAACCGGTGCCAAGGGCGAGGTGTGGACAGAGCGTCAGCATCCACGCAGTCTCCGTCGTGCCCTCAAAGACTCCAGTGCTGAGTGGGAGGAGGCGTATCCCGGTGCTCTCACCATCCTCACCTGCATGAATCCTGAAGCTTACCAGATGCCATACGGTGTAAGTAAAATCTCGGCCCTGACTGTCTATTGACTTTACTGACCTCTTTTCCAGACTAGAGTCGTCAACATCAAGACCGAGTATCCACGCAATGTCTTGCTTTCCCTCAAGTACTACAAATGGGCCGTCATCGAAAAGGTCGCAGAGCGTATCATGAAGGTCTGGGAATCGCGTGGCAACGCATCAGAGAAGGTCCTATTTCTCTTCTCGGTCAACGGCAGCAAGCGCTTCTGTGGCGTCGCCGAGATGAGCGGTCCTTGGGATCGGAATGACAGCATTCCAAACTGGGAGCACAACCCGGATAGCTCTCCATGTGTTGGGTACGTGAGCATCCGCACATCAACAGTGGGCTTGACTAACATTTCGCAGAACCATCCCGTGCATTTGGCTGTTCGTCAAGGACGTCAACTACCATCAGTTCATTCACGTTCGTCAGCGCAACAACGACAATCAGGTCGGCAATATGTGGAATGGCATGAACTTTGCCAGCGAGACTGGCCGCGAAGTCATGGAGGCGTATGTCAAGTCACCAGCCACCGCCAGCATTCTGGGACATCCTCGCAACTATGCAGAGAACGCGGGTCTACCCCCGGCCAGTGTCCACAACCGTCGTGGCGCTTACAACAGTCGTGGACCACGGGGTGGTCGTGGCGATTTCCGTGGCGGCGCTCGTGGAGGCCACGCTTCCTCCCAGCCCTGGCGGCAACGAAATCTCCCCAGCCAGGCCACTGAGGGAGGCTTCGACGCAGACCTGACGCCAACTGCGGATACTCTCGCAGGTCAGAGGTACCCCGTTGCTACAGACGGCCCACCACCGAAGTTCAACTCGCCCACATGTGAGGCCGGTCCACGCAGCCCGATCAAGCCTGGTCAATTGCTGTCGGTCATCGTCAATGACCAAGGCAAGCTGGAGGTCATCGGCATCGATGCCCCTTCTCAGGATCAGGACCATGCTGGACCACTGGCGCCAACTGAAGGTGGAAGAAGCAGCACGCGTGGTAGTCGAGGAGGCTTGAGAGGTGCTCTGCACGGCGCTCGCTCGCTCGGAAACCTCCATCAGTCCTCGTCTTCCACTTCTACCGTGCAACCAGGCACTCATCGTCTCCATCCAGCCGCTTCCATGGAGAGTATCGGCCGAGGTCAGAGTCAGGCAGCTTCCTGGCGGGGCCAAATCTCGCCACTCTCAGCGACGTGGAACAACATGAACGGTGGATCTCACGATGCTCTGCGCTCTCCCGAAGGAGCGTTTGGAGGCAATATTGGGAGCAATGGCGTTTTCGGAGGCATGTCTGGCATCGGACAGGACACGCCTACCCACCGCCCAGGTTCGAGACGGGCAGAGAGTGTTGCCGCGAAGGGATTGGAAGTTGCCCGTCCAAGCATGAACTTGCTCAAGGCCAGATTCCATTCCGTTGCCGCAGAGCAGTACTCGATGCAGGCCCAGCTCGACCAACCAGACATCAGCGAGATGAACTCTCGCCTCCTGAACGCCAAGATTGCGAGGATACTGGTCGAGAAGCGCGAGATCCAAGCCGAGTTGGGCGTCATGGGCGTCTATCCGGAGACACTGTCGCCAATGCATCGCAACAGCTTCAGCTCCACTGAGCCGGAGTCTGCTTCATCGGCCAGCGTGCATCAGATCTCTCCAGTCCGTGCCGAGGATGGTCGTCGGCTCCGCTCCGTCTCAAAGCTGGACTCCCCCAAACCCAACCAGGACTCTTCCAACTTCGACAAGGCACCTGGCGGTAGTCTCCGTCGCAAGAACCATAAGCCCAACGAATCGTGGGACTTGCAAATCAAGAAGAGCATTTCGGATCTGGTGGACAGTCCAAAGAAGCAGGCTTCGACTCCGGCCCACCCAGCCACGGCGACCTCTACCTTCTTTCCGGACAACGTGCTGAGCCCCTGCGAGCGTCGTGCCCTCAGCTTCCCAACTCCACGTGGCGTGGACGACAAGAAGGCCACTTCTCCGACCAACCGCCAGAACTCGAGCTTTCCTGTCGGCAGCACCAACGGCAGTGACCACGCCTCGTCGACTGGCGGTCAGGACGAAGCGGCTCCGCCACGGATTGGCGGTGTTCGCTTGGACTCCTGAAGGTCATCTTCTACACGATCGATGCCCATCGACCACCTACATTGCCTACGAAACTAGCTGTTCAGACATATCCGACTGATACGCGGACATCCGGACATTCTTGCACGACAAAACATGCTCTGCTATGGGCGCGTTGTAAGAGCAGGAGACCGTGTTGTTCATGAATCCAGATGGAAAGCTTCATTGTTGCGAACGAATGATACTCATGTTGCGAGACACCTTTGTCTGCTTGTGCAACGACGAGAAGAATGTCGATGAATTGTGAGAAAATTGAATGAGAGATGGAGTTGGATGCTGGCTGGTCTGGCTAGTGTGAGTAGCTAGATAGCTGAGGCTTCCTAATCGTATCTCTCTCAAACAGCATTTGCTAAATCTCTTCTCTTACTAGCTTTTGTCAAGTTCGACTAATGCCGCAGTCTGCTCGAGACACAAGCTGCCGTGCCAGTCTGTCAATTCTGTACCATGAGAAACGGGCGAACGATAAATCCGCAAAGGGGTTCAAGCAAGAGGCCGAGGTCAGTCATGGTAGCTTTTCCAACCTACTAATGGCTTTTCACATGCGGTACGAATAGGGCTTCTCTACTCCACAGCAGTCCAGAAAGGCAAATTGCCTATGTTGGTCTTTCACAAACAACCGTGAGGTTGTCGAACCCTTTGTCTCCATTTCAATACAACAGTGAGGTGCTGAATAATGTGTTGAATCAGTGACACTGTGGCACACGATCCTCTGCTCTGCTCGGAGATCCTTCGATGACGTCCGGGGCGTGCCTAGATGCTACGGTATCATGAATATGATAAAAGATTTTACAGCGAAGTTGACAGAAGATAGCGTAAGTGCGACGAGATGGTAGCTCTGAATCGTAGGCGTTCGTACCAGAGACACTCGTCGCCACGCCGAGTTAGAAAAGAGTGGTGCTGGTTCGGCTGCAGGCTTCACTTCATCAGCGCCTAAGGAATGGACGGCGTTCGGCTTTTGATCATTAGCGTCATGAATGAATATGAATCGTGAGGATATCAATATGCAAGGCGATAGTCGCAAGAAATAAAATCGAGTAGCATCTCGGCGGTGTGACAGAGTGTTTTGATTGAGCGCCTCATGTTTGTGTATTTTCATCAGGGTGGCGCTTCCTTCCTTCGGCCAGCGGCTGGGGTGCGGGCCTTGGCGCTTGCCATCCGATCGCCCCTCGCAGCGTCCAGCACCTCCCAACCTCACACGCCGCCGACCACACCACGCCGACAGCACTGCATACTGTTTTTCAAGGCCGACGACGACGAGCAGCATGATTCACGCCTAACACGTTGCAAGACAGCCCTCCCAATAGCCTCGTCGGCGGTGCAGGCAAGGAAAGGGCTCTATCACTGTCACGCCGAGATACCACGACCGAAACACCACCTGATTACCCACACGCTCATTCACCCACCCAGCTGAAGCCTGCTGTCAGCGTCTGCAGGCTTCACTACCGAACCGCACTGCACGAAACCCTCGTGACTTCGGGCCATCCGTTCAACCGCCGCACATCTCGCGTCCAACACGCGAAACGCCATGGCCAGCAACATCGGCCTAGGGGTCTCGAACCCGGAAGCTGCTCTGTCTACTGCACCGGGCACGCCCACGGGAGAGAACCCGGGCCAGGACGCCTCGACGACTACGACCACGACCACCTCCATCATGCCGCCCTACAACTCCACAATGGGCCAGTTCACGCTCGGCCCGGCCACAAAGCAGACCGTCACGACTGTCACGACATATACTACTGTACAGCTTCCGCCGTTGATCATGGAGCCCCCAAGAGATCTGGAAGAGCGGGACCCCAAGCAATACCCGCTCGCCAACACCCCTACCCCCGCCAACCTCAAGAACTTCGATTTCCAGTTCGGTGGGCAACCTGTGGTATTTCACGAAGCAGAAGACCCGTCTATGGCTGCACGCCAGCATAATGAACTGCAACAGCGTATGCTGAAGCATAACGGCACCATACGACAAGAAGAGGAGCATACTGGATACCATACTCCAGCACAGAGCATACACATACCTTCTTTCCGGAGGGATGCTCCCGCTCCTCGCTCTGTCAGTGCTACCAAGAGAAAGGGGACACCGCCGCTGGCAGCCGATGAGGCAGAGCTGGCCAGCTTGGCGAGGAAGACCAAGAAGCAGCGATCTTCTCTGCACCGGACTCATTCTGAAATGGCCGAGGTGCCGTCTCTCAACGACAAAGGTGCTGCGAGATCGTTTCCTGCACCAGCAAATACGACTCCGGTCACACCACACACCGACGTCATGGGAATGCCAAAGGCAGCTGCCAGCAAGACGGGCCTGGGCAAGAGCAGGAATACTGTGCGTCCCTCGCACTCACGAGTGCAAGAGCTGCAAGATACGAGGGGAGATGCACGTATTGTCGACAGTGACGCGGAAGAGGATCTGCAACACGAACAAGTCTCCTGCGGAGGCAGACAGACTAAGAGGGCCAGGATCGGGGACCACGCGTTGCATGGCAGCAGTCGTCCTCGCAATGGAGCAACTGCCACTCCACCTCAGGTAGAGTCTGATTTGGAGTCCGACGGAGAACACGACACGTCGTTTGACGAGCCACGTCGGCCTACGGTATCGAGCATTGTGACGAGTTCTCAGCAGGACGCGAGCTTGCCCAGCCCAAGCTTGTCACCCATTACCGCTGCCAACAATCTCAAAACTCGACTCGATCGATCGTTTACTGACCACAATGAGGAAAACGAAAGCGTCGTTAGCAACCTGGACCTCGAAGATGACAGAAAGACGCAAAGTGCAAAGTCCTTCGAATCGCAATCCTCCCATGCCTCAATGAGACCTCCAGCGGCGTTCAATCTGCAAAATGCAGCTCCTCAAACTCACACTTCCAGCGATGGGCCGACTATGATGGACATCCCTACCATGTTCACAGCTTTCGACAACATGCCAGAGAACCTACAAACATACGTTATGTACCAGCTCTTGCGGCGATGCGCAAAGCCGACGCTTCAGATGGTCGCCAATGTGGTTAACCCGGCACTGAAATGCGACCCCTTCAACATCCTGCCCCCAGAGCTTGGCCTGAACATCACACGCTTCTTGGATGCTCAGAGCATGTGCCGAGCTGCACAGGTATCCAAGAAGTGGCGAAAGATTATCAATTCGGATGAAAAGGCCTGGAAGGATCTGCTCGACCGCGATGAATTTGTTCTTCCAGAGAACGAAATCGCGAGGGCTGTTCGCGAGGGCTGGGGCTGGCAACACCCTGGTCTGCACGGCTGGGAGCAGGATCTCAGAATCACCAACATGAGACGATCGCCAGAACCTGCCGATTCGACGATCGTTAGCGACGATGAACTGACTGGGTCGTCTGCAGTCACCGCGAGAAGTTTGAAGAAGCGATCGATCTTCAAAGCGTCCAGTTCCAGCAAGAAGACAAAGCGACGCCCCGGACAATCGTCATCTTCGCTCACCAAGCGGACTGAGCCTCACAATGATCAGTGGCTTAAGCTGTTCAACTCTGCCAAGGGCGCCAACTCTTTTGCCCGAGCCGCAACCCAAGCTGTGCCGTACCCAAATGTGGGGTTGGAGAGCCTGCGCAACATGCACCTCTTCAAATCCCTCTACCAACGACACTACCTCATTCGAGAAGCCTGGATGAATAAAGAGAGCGAGCCCAAGCATTTGGCCTTCAGGGCACATCACCGACATGTGGTTACGTGCCTCTTGTTTGACAGTGACAAGATCCTCACCGGGAGTGACGACACTAAGATCAACGTCTACGACACCAAGACGGGAGCTCTGCGCACCAGACTCGAGGGCCATGAAGGTGGCGTGTGGGCTCTTCAATACGAGGGCGACATTCTGGTATCAGGCTCCACTGACAGGAGCGTGAGAGTGTGGAATATCAAGAGTGGCAGGCTCTTGCAGACCTTCCACGGCCACACTTCGACTGTCCGCTGCCTCGTCATCCTGAAGCCTGTCCAGGTCGACACCGAGCCGGATGGTACTCCAATCATGATGCCAAAGGAGCCAATCATCATCACTGGATCTCGCGATTCCACCCTGCGGGTCTGGAAGCTACCAAAGATGAGCGATACGCCTCTCCATCAGGCAGGTCCTCCTGCTAATGACAGAGACAACCCTTACTTCTTGCGTACACTATCTGGACATCACAACTCAGTACGTGCCATCGCTGCACACGGCGACACCCTCGTCTCTGGATCCTACGATTGCACTGTGCGAGTGTGGAAGATCTCCACCGGCGACTTGATCCACCGACTTCAAGGACACTCGCAGAAAGTCTACAGTGTCGTGCTAGATCATGCCCGCAATCGCTGTATCTCTGGCTCGATGGATAACCTCGTCAAGGTCTGGGATCTGGATAGCGGTGCATGCCTCTACAACCTCGAGGGCCACACTTCTCTCGTTGGTCTCCTTGATCTGAGTCACGATCGTCTTGTTTCTGCCGCAGCAGACAGTACACTCCGCATCTGGGATCCTGACAATGGTGCCTGCAAGGCTACCCTTTCTGCGCACACAGGAGCTATCACATGCTTCCAGCATGACGGGCAGAAGGTGATCTCCGGTTCCGACAGGACACTCAAGATGTGGGACGTCCGCAATGGCAACTGCGTTCGGGATCTCTTGACAGAGCTGAGCGGCGTTTGGCAAGTACGCTTTGATGAGCGACGCTGCGTTGCCGCCGTTCAGCGAAACTCACTCACCTACATTGAGGTAATACTCTTCCTCATCGTTGATTTCTTCGCAATGCTGACTTTTCTCAAGGTTCTTGACTTTGGTGCCTCTCGCGATGGCGTTCCACGAAATCAGCTTGGCCGACGAGTGGTTGTCGATACGAAAGGCCGCGAGACGACCGAAGTGGACATTGTTGGTGCCGACCAGGATGGCGACGCCGATATGGCCGACTAATTGGCCCGACACATCACGATGGTCTCTCGCCAAACACATCTCTTGCACTGCATCACACACACGGGCTTTCCGGACGGAACCAAACCCGAATAGGCGCGAGCAGAGTTTCTTGTTTTTAGAATTGGGGCTTTGGGAGGGATTGTTTTCTTAACGACTTCAAGCGACTACAGGAGGCCATCCCCTTGTCTGGCGCATCATGACGAAAGTCCCGGCGAGGATTTGGCGTTGTTAATACTGGTCTCTATTGAGCAAAGCGACGAATCGGCATGGTTTGGGACGGCATGGGGTCTGGGACGGCATGGGTTTGGGATGAATATACCAGCAGCACTATGATACCGGTTGATTCGATGGGTTGGGCTTGTTAATGCGAAGTTTTGTGATACCTTCAGAGTAGCCTCAATGCTACCATGTCTTTGTCAAGTGCTGTTTTCGTTCTCCAATCTGTCCCTGGCGCTAGTCAATGAGTGACGTCACGTCGAAAGTCGCATGTGAATCTTTTGGAACTTCACTCGAAATGTTTCTCAAACACTCCATCCTCTATTCGCAACACTCAACACAGCAACCGTGGCTTCTTCAACCCCCTCCTCTCCGAAATCCGCCTCTCACCCACCACCAAAACCACGAACCACCACCTTAACTTACATCCTCCCCGCCCTCCTCATCCTCCTCCTCGCCGCCATCATGGGCCGCAACCGCATAACCTCCGCCCTCGACCCCACAACCCCCATCACCCTCCCCGCGAACGCCATCGACCCACCCTCGACCTTCACCGACGGCCTCCCACTACCCAAAATGATGGTCTTTGACCTCGACTATACGCTCTGGCCCTTTTGGGTCGATACACATATTTCGGGCCCGCTGAAACCGAGTAAAGATGGAGGGTTGACGGTTCGGGATCGGTATGGTGAGAGTTGTGGGTTTTATAATGATGTTGCGGGGGTGTTGTGGAATATTCAGGAGAAGGGGATTGTGCTTGGTGCTGCTAGCAGAACGAGCGCTCCTGAGCTCGCGCGGTCGATGCTCTCTCTGCTACGTGTACCGGCGGAATCTCAGGATGAAGGCGCACAAGCAAGAGCTGCTATATCTCTCTTCGATCATTTGGAGATATATCCCGGGAGTAAGATGACGCATTTTCGGAAGTTGCAGAAGAAGAGTGGGGTTGAGTTTGGGGAGATGTTGTTTTTTGATGATGAGTCGAGGAATAAGGAGGTTGAGAGTTTGGGGGTTACGATGAAGTTGGTCAAGAATGGGGTTACGAGGGGGGAGATTGATGCTGGGGTGTTGGAGTGGAGGAAGAGGAATGGGAAGGGGGAGAAGGAGGGATGAAGGTTGAGGCTTTGAGTTGGATGCTTGTGCTTTGGAAGGGCATGTTTGTTCAGAGTGCATGCTTGCTCTGGAGAGCTGCGTCGAAACCAGCGCTCCAGTGCTGTGGCAATTCAACAGGAGCTGCGAAGCATCCATGGATGGCTGAAGACGCCTTGCCATGCACGAGACGATAGAGGAAACGAGATGATACCCCGAATGAGTCAAAACAATAGAGAAAGACATTTGACAGCGAAATTATGACTTCCAGGTGAGACATTTTACTGTTGTCTTTGGTTAGTCTCAGCCAGAGGGCGAGCGAGCATGCTATTAATCCTTGTCGTCTATCCCTACAAGGGTAGGTGCTTGGGTGGGATGAGTCTACGCACAACTGCCTTTCATTGTCACGGAAATGGATCTAGTAGCGGAGCTCCGATTCTTTGTCTACAGCTTACTTTCTGGGGACAAGGCATTGTAGCAAAGACCAGTACTTCAAATGCCTATATACTGTAAGTCTTGACTTGAATGCCCTTGACGACGCTGATGAAAATGCAGAAATCAGCTCAAGGACATTATGATCGATATCGTCCAGTATATACGATGGCTCGTCTAATCCAGGAGTCGGCAGTCCAAACAACCCCTGACTTGAACGTCCCAACACAACCGCAATCATGGTTCGAGTCAATCACTTCGAAGCAGTACCTTGCAAATCGACGCAGCAGAAGGTGAAGAAGCTCTTCAGAGAGCAACTACGCATCGAAGGTAAGCCCCTTCCTCCAGATGATGATGATCTTTCAAGTCCAACAACTGATGACTCGTCAAGTAACTCAAGCCCGCCACGACCAAACCTCTTGCGTCGTCAGTCGTCTCTCAGACTTTCTCAAATCGAACAAGCTGATAGACTTCTGGAGCAGCACATGCCCGCTGATGTGACCTGCTTTTCTGGATCATTGCGGTCAGGCTCTATTCGTGCTGAGCTCCCTCTCGGCACACTTCACATTGATGTTGATGTGCGAGGGAAGAGGATCAAGCGTTGCCAACTCGAGTCGGAGCAAGTCGTGCCCTGGAAAGTCTATTCGCATTGTGAAGACTCAGCAGGTAGCTACCATGAACTTGCTCTTGCAGTGCTAAGACTAATCGAGCAGCAATGTGAACGCCAATCGACAACAAAGACGATCATCGAGCGACTCCTCCACCCAAAGCAAGCACTCCGCACGCACAACCTCCACCAGGTCTTTCGCAAAGACCCTAGAGCCATCTGCGAGGGAGCCAACGCCGGGAAGAATGGCTGGCACTTCATCAAGGCCGAGCGTATCCTCAACCCGACTCTGGAGCAGCGCTTTCTGGCACAGACAGAGAAGCTTAGGACAGAGCTGAGGACTCTTTCAATTGGCCAGTTGTCCGAATGCCTACCTACGGGAAGCAACGCCAAATCGAAGCACGCCATGATCGAGGAGCTACTCCGTCCCCAGCACACCTTCCACGGCACAAACTCCGCCATCGTCGACAGCATCGCCCAACACGGCCTCCTCGCCGCAGGCGACATCAACCCAGCAACCGGCCTGCCGATCGGAAAGAAGCTAGGCAGTACATACGGCCCAGGCGTCTATGTGACGCAAGAACCACACCTGGCAATCACGTACTCGAACTGGAGTGACCCCGAGCTGCTCGACATCGACCCGTTCGAGAGACCTGTCGGCGAGATTCGCAAGAGAATCATCATCTGTGCCTCTGTTCTTGGTCGTGCTGCTCTTGTGACGTCGAAAGATGGCTTTAGGGAGAAGACTGAAATGTTTCCAGGCGCTCATAGCCATGTTGCGAACGGCGGACAGGAGTATGTGCTGCCTCGTGAGCAGGTGCTTCCGTTGTATGTTGTGGACTTTGACTGGAGGCCTCAGGGTGATGAGTACCGCGAGGCGTATGTTGCGTACGCGGAGAGTATGGTGAGTCCCCCGGTGGATGATGTTGATGTTCAGGGACGTTGGTGGAGGATGGGTGGTAGCTAGCGACCCAAACACTGGACTGTCGCAGGGCGGATATGGGTTGTTTCTTGGTGTGGCGGTAGATCAAAGCAAGGATTTGCGAAATTCTAGTAGAGACAAGACATAGTTTGAATTCTGACTGACTGCGACTCAAACCCGAACCATCCCTTTTGTGCTTGATGTAGCGATGCCTACCCTTGATGTTCCGATCAAAGTGGAAGACGTGACCGTCTATCCCCAATTTTGTCGGCATCGACTGAAAGGTCTAGCAGGCCATTCCAGAGCTTTGAGACTAGTGTTCGCTTGGAGAGAGCTGATCGAACATCATAGTCGAACGGGCCCTTCATCCGATCTGTGAAGGAGTTCAACCAACGTCATAACCATTTCATGAAGCGCCAGTCCTCAGTAAGATGTAACTTGCCATGAACCACAATTTCTAGTTCTTCTCATGTATACCGCGACAGCTGCGCTAACTTCCGTAGCTGAAAATCTCCGTCCCAAGCATACTAGTCACCGCATGAATCGCGACCTCATGAATCACCACCCCATGGATCACCAGTCCATGGACGTGCTCCCCACGACATATCCCACTCGGCCTGCTCGGCACCTTCGCTCACCAGATATTCCTTGTACGAATATTCCTCGAAACCATCGCCGTCGTAGTCCATTAGCCTCCTGAAGGGGCGCCTGTAGTTGTTCAGGAGTACTTCGAGGGCATCGAGAAGGGAGCCGCTTAGACCAGTGACACCATCGCTCCCGACCAAGGCACTTGACAGTAAGCGTGACTGAGCAATATTGCACCGGCAGTACATGTTGTAGACCGTCTCTTCAGCTAGAAGTCGCCGCAAGGGAGTGTCGACTGGGCTGAGGCGCAACAGCTTGTTGACTAGTCCACTGTCGCTCTTGAGTTCTTGTTTCTCGAAGTGTATAATAAGGGCCATCATAACTGCATCTTGAAGTTTGGGCATGAGATGCTTGTCTGCGAGCGCCCATGACTGCGCATACAGCACGAGGTGCTCACGTTGGATCTTGTCCAACGGAAGGCGGCGATTCGTGAGCCAGTACAGCATCAAGCCCCAAGCCGGCAAAGCATCGCCATCTTCTGGGAAGCGAAGGACGCCAGGGTCATTTCCCATGCGCTGCTCATTGTCGAGTGCTTTGCGGAAGTACTCGGAGCTGTCGCGCAGCACGTTCTCGGACACCAAGTACGGCTCTTGTTCTGCATCCTCCCCGATGAAGATCTTGATGAGTCGATTCTGTTTGAGTTTCCTGTTGGTGTGATGGTCAGATCCAAGCGCATCTTTGCGTGCGATAGTAAGACTCACTGCATGAAGTCGCCCAGCTCTTCAGTCATGATGGCTTTGGTCTCCATAGGCTCCGCGACTCCCGGCTCGACGGCCGTGCTGTCTTTCGAGTCTCCTCCCATGATAGGCGGTGCGTGGTAACGGCGAGACCATGAGCAAGCCCAAGCTTTTAGCAGGTGCGCGGGATTCGGAGCGTGACGTAGCACTTTTGTCTCGGCCTGAACCTAAATTCTCAAGTGAATGATTCACACCTCGCATATATCTTTCACTCTCTTGGGCTGACAGACACCCTCCTGAGGCTCTCGAGACAATCAGATACATGTATTCCACGCGTCTCTCATTCCATGCCCATTCCCCTCACAGCCCTCTTTCTTGTACACCACCACTTGCCTTCCCAGAATTGGAAGTCATAACTCAACGCCGTTCTGGTGACAATGCCCGGCGGATGTCCCGTCACTTCGCACACCTGAAAGACCTCTGCTTTCTTTAGATCGTCATGGAGATTGGTGCTCTGATTCACCAACCTCAAGCGCCACTCGGGATACTCCGACGTAATGCGCTTGAGCCTGGCAATATGCTCGTCGAGGTCGATGATATGCTCGGCATCGGCTTCTGGGTTCCCGTAGATGTTGTTGACATCATAGAGGACGTTGCAGGTAAAGTTTGGTGACTTGTAGATCCATCCTGGAGAGGAGGGTGAGAAATCGCGGTTGTTGATGGCTTCGATTGTTAAGTTTGAGAGGTGTTCGATGTGTTCGATAATGGCGCCCGAGCCGGGACGATTCTCATTGCTTCTGAGCATGGTGATAGTCGTCATTGAGATGGATGTGACGATGAACCCTTGAGGGGCAGGGGGCAACCCTTGGTGTTCCAGTCAAAGTGGAAGATGTGCCCGTCTATTCCCAACTTTGCCGATGACGAATCAGCACTCTGACAGGATTTTTAAGAGCTTGGGATATCTAGTCGCAAGGAGAGAGCTGATCTTCCAGATTGAGCGGAAGAAGGAGGGTAGCAGGTGCGGTTTCTGGAGACTTTCATTTAGGGTGCGCTTCGTTTTGGTCTAACGCATCATGGTAAAAGATCGACAGATTCGCACAAGACGAACAGCACTGGTACGAAATGTCGACTGCCTGCCTCGCATTCTTCAGCGATGTAGACTGAATCCAAAACTTCTTCACTCCTGAATATTGGACGTGAGTACTTGCCGCGATCTCCGATCTCTGCGCCAAATCGGAGTTCCATTCGCCTTGCACATCTACATCAACGTCGCCAATGCTTCTTGTACATCTTTTAAGTGAGCGGTCGCGCCGAAGACTCCACCCTCACCTTTAATCATTTCTACTGCAGCATTATGTAGTGTTCGAGATCCCGCTGCACAGCAGTCGTGAACGAGCAGACAATCGTAACCGCGATCATTCGCCTCTCGCATCGTGGTGTGTACGCAGACATCGGTGGTAACGCCGCAAAGAATCAAGTTCTTGATGCCCTTACATCTCAAAATGCCGTCAAGATTCGTCCCGGTGAAGGCTCCTTTCCCGGACTTGTCGATGATAACCTGAACGTTGTGTCAGGATGATGTTCTGCAAATGACCATTGATTAGGAGGGGCCTTGTACATCACCCTCTCTTGGATACAGCTCATGTATCGTGTCATGTCCTGGCTCACCGCGGATCAAGAAACGGCCCATAGGCCCAGAGTCTCCAATGCCTTTTCCAGATGGATTGTTGCGAGAGCGGAACTTTTCTCGTGATGAGAGATCCGAGAGATTGGGCAGATGGCCTTCCCTTGTGTGAATGACTGGGATATGTGCTTCGTACGCTGAGTCCAGAAGCGATCTGACTGCCGGAATGATGGAGCGCATTGGTTTTACGGAGTAGCCTTGATGGGTGAGATAGCCGCCTTCTTCGCAGACTTTCTCTGGTGTTAGATAAACGACTTATGATTTCAAGAGAGCTTCGAACAGCGTAGAGATTCGACATATGTTGGGAAACGAGCAATGGCTGATTTAGAGCGATCTCCTTGCTTGAGGACTTACAGTCGCGCTGCATATCAATCACGATCAAGCCTGTACTCTCGAGAGATCCATCATGAGGCCAAGCGTATGGAGTCGCGTGCGCTACCTGCCCACTGGAAGCTCTCATCGTGACATGGACCGTGATGAAAGGAGAATGTTGAAGGGAGAAGACGAGTCAAGACGAGTGAGTGTTTGGCAAGGAGAGCAAGTTGAGTTTGATTAGCGGCGGGAAGGTGCGTCCCGTAGTGCCTGAGGCATAAATTCATTGGACCTCACTCCATTACTTCCTTCGTCTTCACAACTAATTACTCTTCCGTTCAAGCACCAGATCGCTTGATGATTACCTTCTCGCTCCGTGAACAATCCAGGCGTCCCTCTGCAGCGCATCTGATAAGACCTGTTAAACTCTATATAGAATTCAAAGACGCCCGAGTCATGGGACCAACGCCTTCTTTTAGCCTGAACGCCAGACCGCCAGTGTATGCATGGTGTCATTGGCATCGCAGATCCAGATCCAGATCCAAATTGCCAACCACACCGTTCCAAAGCGTATGTACGTTCCCGCTGCATCGCATTCAGATCGGATTCGGATCAGGTGGTCCCCACTGCCGTGGCGGTCGCCAAGCTCGCGAGCCTGCAGCTTGCAGCGGCAATGCTTGCCGACGAATCCTTCAGTATCAGCACCGCGCGCATGCAACTAAGAACTCTCGAGGAGACTTGGATGGAAAGGAATTGGTTTCCAGAGCTTTCAAAAGACTACACCGACAGTTTGGCACGCTTGTCTGCACTTCGCATCCTTTTCTCAATGCTGCTAGCCTGAAATGATGGCTGGTCCCAATGGCTTGGGACGCTATATCGCCTGTGCGTTATATGTGTCCGGGGGAAAGTACCGGTCCTTTCTCATCATTTGAGATGAGCAGAGTTTCGAGTTGCTGCCGCAGCTTCACGGCGGTGCTGGTCCTCAGTTGACTAGCAGAAGTTTGCCTTCCTTGGATTCGAGAGTCGTCGGTCGATGGGATCGGACGGTCCAGTGCTGCAGAGATATCGCATCACCTGATGGACATGGCGGAATCGACACGCAAAATCGGGCTGATCGGGCTGGGCAACTTGTCTGGACACTGACAGGATTGTGTGCGATCGCAATTGCAGCGGGCAGGTCTCAATTGAGTGACGATGGCGGGCGCTTGTTCTGGTCTGATCAGGGAGATCGTTTGCGCTTGGTGACCTTGGAAGCGGACTTTCTTCTTTGGCTTTTCGCTCGTGGTTGGATTGCGAGTGGATGCATTGCGGCGGGCTGGTACGGGGATTTTGCTTCGCTGATGTTGGTTGCGGCAGCGCTTGTCGACATCTTCCTTCCTCGAGTCTGCGCCTGCCTGAATGTCGGGCAGCGCAGATTTGTCGTCCGGTAAAGAATCGATTTGGTTTAGCAGGTGCTGCAATGCGATTTGTAGCTGCTTGAGCAGCGCCGCTGCAACGCTGTTGTCACGGAGCGAGAAGCGTGACGCTCGATTGCTGCAAAACACTTGCACCTCTCCCTCGACGAATGCAATGAGCCTCTCCACCCGCTTGAGATCCTTGGCGAGGCGCGGTCGTAAATCGCCAACGTATAGTTGATGTCGCCTTCGGTGTGTCGACGGTAAGCCGTGCTGCCAGAATGGTCTAATGTGACCGACATGCTGTAGGAGAACGTGAGACCCTTGAAGGTCGTGGCTGATGGCCTTGGTGAATTCTTTCATGGGGAAAGGACAGTCTGCGTGATCCTTGAGCCAGCTCAAGACCACGGAATGTGTGCTCAGCGTACTGCAGTCCGATGACATAGTAAAAGGGCTGTCGATGTTTCTGGAACCCGAAGGGGAGGACAGTGATTGAAGTTTGAGAGAAGCTGTGCTGGTCTACCAGCTACTCGGAAGAGTTCAAAGGTGGAGGCGATTAGATGGACATTAAATTCAAATTGTAGTAGTAAAGAAAACCAGAAAGGACAGTAAGAAGTGTTGCTCCAAAGCTCGTGGAGAAGAGGACCCACGAAATTGACTTACCATATACCAAGGCCCCGGATGGCCACTTGCACACCATAAGATTGCGGATACTTGTTGACGGGAGAGGCGGAAGTAGATACTTCGTCCATCGAACTCAACAGAAGGCTGGTATACGCGATTTGAGCAGGATGTCGGCCGCGCTGTAGGGATCAGTCCTCAAGAGCAGGTCGAAACCGGAGCGAGGGCGGAGGGAATCAGCCAAACCGTGGCCTGTTCACCTCATATTATAAGGACTGAGTAGAGCTATGCAGACGCAGTGATAGTGGCGACGATGGTCGAGAGATTAAAGGCGGGCTGCAGTGTCGACAGCATATAGGTGCGGAGTTTCAGCAAAGACTCATGGCGACAGTCGGATTGGGCTTTGGAAGTCCTGAGGCATCAACTGGCTGATGAGGAATCGAAGGCTCGCGTGACCGTATACTCGCATCGATAGAAGACATCGATTAAGTTGAGAGCCTGGGATTGTGGCATGCGTGGAACCCATCTCATTACGTCTGATGTCATGAGTCGTCCGTACCCGGTGCATTGGAAAATTTGCTTGTGAAACTTGACGTTGCAGCTGCGAGACATCGCGCATAACACCCATCAGGGACCGGATTCCAGTGTGTGCAGGATCCTTTGCGAGGAGTCTGGCCGAGTCAGCGACATGAAGAGTGGCGTATTGGGTTGATATTGGGCATCGACTATAGGCGCGAGTCAGCCCAGGTCATTCTCCTGTGCCTCCTGACGAGCTATAGCGACTCGCGTAGGGCTCCGTCTCCTGTCTCACCGGCGAGCCGTAATGCCAAGGCAAAGAGCCAACAAGTGGAAGATCTCTGCAGAAAGAGGGAAATGGATTGTGGTCGTGGTTGTCGAGACGGAGGTGGTGGTTTTGGCGAAGGAGCGCAGGATCCATCCGCAGAGATCGATGCGGCGCGGGTGGCGTTCGTAGCTGGCCCGTGCTCTTGTGGTCGTCCATGTCATGCTCGATCCAGCTCCCTGACGATGCCCGCGACGCTCTGTATGCCCGGTATCATCACTCCTGCCTCGCTGACGTGCGCTCGCTGCTCGCGAGTCCGCGCCCAAGCATCAAGCTTGCGCTTTGCTTTTCCCGCCGTCCGCCATGCTTCGGACTCGCAATCGCCACCGAAACCCGCGGGCGATGGCGACGCTCCAGAGCCCCGGGATGATGAATCTGAAGGGGCCATGACCCGTCGATTGAAAGAGCTGAGTGAGCAGAGCTTGGAAAGCGGAGGGAGCGGTGCCCGGAAAGCCGTCGAAGAGGCCGGATTCAGCGAAGACTTGAAGAAGGAGCTCGAGAAGAAGATCGCAGATGCGAGTTTTCGCAGCGACAACGCCAGCGCTTTTGCTCAGGTCTCCATGCCCGCGAGCGCTGGTAAAGGCACGCGCGATATTGCGGCTGCACAGCCTTGGATGGGCACGGAGAGTGTCGCAGATGCTTCACTTCGAATGCTCAACGATGCTCATAAACCTCTACGAGGGGTCTCAAAGGCTCCATCTATTCGGGGCCCGCCCTCCAAGGTTGACACTGGTCGACCAAAGAGTAAGCCCGGAACTGGTGCTCGCCTGGCCAACGCAAGGGATAGAACGTCGGCGTACATCAATGAGCAGGAGGGCCTCTCCGACCAGGAGCGAGAAAACTTCCGTAAAGAGATGAAGGCTCGCTTCCAGCCAGGTGCTCGATCTGTGCCGGCAACAGTTCAAGGCTTGTCCTCGCTAGCGAACAAGAGAATTGAGGAAGCTATCGCCACTGGGAAATTCAAGAACCTGTCGGACAGGGGGAAGAAGCTAGAGCGTGATTACAATGCTAACAGTCCCTTCATCGATACCACCGAATACTTTATGAACAAAATCATCAAGAAGCAAGACGTCAAAATTCCTTGGATTGAGAAGCAGCAAGAAGTGATATCGACAGCCAATACTTTCCGCCGCAGACTGAGAGCGGATTGGAAGCGGCACGTGTCCCGAACTATCGCAAGTCGAGGAGGTGGACTTGAAAGTCAGATGAAATTGGCGGAAGAGTACGCCTACGCAGAAACGCTCGAGAACCCGACCAAACAGCAACTGGAAACTATCAACACCGTGAACGATACAGGCCACATGTCACAAATTACAATCTCTGGTCAGTTGAAACCAGGACCTATTGATGACGCAACTCAAATAGAGGAAGAGATCAAAGTGATGGAGCAGACCTTCCACGATGACGGGTCACTGAAACCGCCGGAACAGCAGGTCAAAGTCTCCACGCAACAACCTATTCTCACACAGGCGCCACCGCCCCAGCCACCGAGACGGCCAACCGTATCGCCTTTCCGGGATCCACAATGGGAAGAGACGGAGCGCTCGTATCACAACCTTGCCATACAGCAATTGAACAACCTTACACGCTCTTACAATCTTATGGCTCCCGATCTTGCCAAGAAGCCTTACTTTGCCTTGGAACGGGAGTTACGGTCTTGCTTCGCTGATGTTGCGCCTGAAGTGGCCCATGCCATTCGCGAGAGAGCGCTTGCACCCAAGGTGAAAGGCATCGAAGTCATCGGTCATACACCGGGGTCTCTCCTGGACAGGTTTTCAACAGACAAAGCCAGCCAGGTCTACGACGAACGAAAGCCGCAGTATGGGTTCAGGGAGCTGTGGAGAGATCTCTTCGCTCCCAAATCATGACCGCGCGTTGCTCACGACAACATGTATATGAGGAATGAAAGTAGATTGATACAGAATATCAGGGAAGACATGCTCGTCCACACCCCGAGGAGATTGAATGAACTGCCGAATGTCATCCACTACTTTCGTGCTGGATATGGAAAGGGTGCAACTGCTCCATTCAGCTGACAGCCATCCATGTGGACCCGCTCGTTCCATGGCACTGCGCAGTGAGACGGGGCGGCTCATGATCTCCAGGCCTTCCGGAAGGGTATCAGAAGCAGCCACAGACAGCTAAGCAGCTCTGGTTGCAGGGCTTGGCGAGTTCTTGTGCAGATCATTGGATCAAGAAGATTCTGCGACGGCCACAATGACCGCACTGCCGTGAGTCTCGCCGCTCTTCTAGAAAGCAAGGCCGCATGAATGACCATGGAATGCCTTCTCTCGTGGTGTTCCGTTCCTGACACCTGCTGTATCTTGACTAGCGCGATCTCGGTAGCAATCCTGCATATACGCGACATGCGAGATGGCAGATCGTACATTTGTTCAGGAAGTGTCTCCGGTGTTGCGAGGCTCACACATTGAAGTTTCAATCAAATCGAATCTTTCCGTCGCTTCCACTATTCGCAGATTTGCGCTAACAGTCCTGGCGGAATTCAGCTTTAGCCCTTGGTTCACCTTGTAGAAATGGAAGACCAATGTTCAATAGTGGAGTATTGTCGAGAACCAGATGATGATTAGAACTTTCAATTAGTAGATGCTTTGGATCGGCTTCCAGAAGGCCGTTGCCAGCGATATTAATCTATTTAGCACGTGCAGTGCGGCCAGCCAGCTTGCAGCCGCAGTTCCGCCGATACGTTGCGGAACTGAGGCAACCCTAACTTCGTCTGTGCAGTGTTCTCCTCCACCAACCTCCAATTCCCTTTTGGGCTGCAGCGACGACGGCACCCTGATGAATTCAGTCCGCATCCCTGGCCGCGTGAACGAGCGCGTACCGCTGCAAGAAGGCGCCAAGGACTCTTTCTGTCACCTCAGAGCTGCTGCCCCAGGATGATGCTACCCCTGGCCTTGCTCCAGTCGCCCTGGTTCCATCCGCTTGACCGCACCTGAAAGCATGGGAGACGTCCAGCATTGCTCCCCATTGAGTTTCGACGTCCGCTCCGACCAGCTCGGATAGCGATCCGAATGTCAACTCCTACCGCAAGGCGTGGAGTCGCGGAGGGGGAACAGAACCGGCCTGTCTTTGCTGCCCATGGTTGCCACCACCCCCAGAGGTGACATCCGGCTTTGCCAACCACAGAAACACCGACACGCGGCAAATTCCATGTGTGGCGGTCTCCAATGCGCCGTACCTGCGGCGTCTCTTTCATATTACAAATATTGCTGGTCGATGTGCCGCAACCGAAGAGAAAGATAGCGAATCCCCGAGTTATCTGTACACACACCACTGGTTTCGGACCGGATCCCAATAATGGCTTGCCCGGTGGGAGCTGGAGCTGCTGGGTGCATCTGCAGATGGATTAGACTCCATACGGAAGGGCCCATGTCCATCCAGCAACTTACATGTACCTGGGCGGTGATGCGAAGACGAATGCCCGCCGAATGAAGACGTGCTGGGGCGAGCTGCAGCCCGCTCCGGACTTGGAGAGACGATCCTGCGATTTCTGTTGCGACTATCGCGGTAGCGAAAGACGTGCCAGAGCATCCATCGGATCACCCAATTCTCCTCCTCCACTCGGTCTGTGTCGCGGCCGAGGTCGTAGACCACCCTTGTTTCTGGACGTGCCATACGGTATATCCGAAGAATCTCGCGATGCGTCACCGTTTCGCTGATTTGGGCGTTGCTGTAGGGAGGTTCGACGGAGGAGTTTCTGAGCGATGGAACCAATACATCTTGGCTTTCGGTCATTCGTCTTCGTCCTTCCACGGCTTCCTCCTGCACAATGGTGAGATTGATGGTCGATATTGGGAGGTTCTCGTTGCTCACTCACTTTCATCATTGCGTATACGCGGCGGTGATATTCATTGTGTTCGTCGAGACCAAGTCGTTCAAAGAAGCGAGCTTTGGACTCGGATTGAGCCAAAGCAGGTCTGGGCGGAACCATAGGTAACGACAGGTGCAGGCCAGAAAACGCCGAAAGAGATGCTCCGCCGAACTTTTTAGAAAAGACAGGTGAGGTAAGTGGGCAAAAAAGAGTCTGAGTGCGGTGCAGCCTTATCAACAGATCAACAGAGGAGGATGGGGAAGGGTCTCCGTGTTGAAGCCCAATTCCAGCTATTCCAGTAAATTGCAAGCCTGGAGCGAGGGGACTTACTTATTTAGCAAAATACTGCCCCCAGCAAAGCACCCTTGCAACGAGAGTGGAACAGGAGTCATGCGGTATAGAACCTAGCGTATGGCCTGCATCCGCGTTGCAGACATGCTTCTGGGACTTGGGCTGACGCATGGCTGCATCCCCTCGTCTGCAGGCCGGGCATGCAAAGTCAACTTCACTCGCAGCCCGCTGGCCGCGTTGGACAAGACCAGGCCGAAAAGGACCAATGCGACGCGCCAACGGCCTCACTGGCGAGCCGAACCTTTTGGCCCACACCAAACCAACCCACCGCACCTGGCGATGAGCATGTGCCTGATGATGAGCCTGTGCGGGCGCAGGCGGTCTGCCCGGTGGCCCTCGATCCATCCATCCACACCTGTTCCCCATCCACCCATCCCACGCAGCATGCTTTGCCCTTCAATTACGCCCAACACGCAAAGGGCCTTGGTTGGCAGGTTTCTAAAGATGGGCCCTGACGCATGAACCCGGGCGCGGTTCGCCGGCGTGCGGTGCGAAACGTCGCATTCATCATAGCGGCCTTTATTAACTCTACTGAATAATGTCAAATGACAGCTGCGCTCGCCAGGGCCCAGGCGGTGTTCGAGACGACACCAACCCGGAGCATGCGCGCGCAGCAGCCCCTTGCACACGACGGCCAGCGCTAGTGGTCTGCAGGAGCATCGAGCGCACAGGACAGTCGGTAAGTTTACCACGATTCGACTACGTCCTAGTTAGAAGCAGCATACAGCTGCCCACTGCTTGCCGCATTCGACAGGGCGGCACTGCTCCCCATCATTATACGGTATTTCCACGTCGCCTGGGTGCAACACACGGGCGCGGGATGGGGTCCTTCGCATCGAGGGGCCCTCTGATGCGGCGCCAACACGCCCGGCACGACTCAGGCAGTGTTGCCCACAGCGATTGACGGGGCTGGGCAGTGGTGTTGGGCGTTGTCGCCCGGCTAGGACTAACGCTGCCTCTGCCGGCTCGACTGCCTGCATGCTCCCGTCTCGCAGACAGCGTGCAGGCAGCCTCCTCTCGGCTGCTAGAGCCGCGACAACCAGCCAAAGTCAACCATGTTTCACGCTGACTCCGGCTCTGCCGCGCCCATGACTCCCCGGCAGTGTGAAGATTGCGGGTCGACGGTGGTCGGGGAGCGCACGAATCTTCGACGCCGGCAGCTGTATGGATCATCATGGTTGGCGCCAAAGCGTCCGGGTATGAAGAAAGGAAGCCTGCCAGCCCTGAGGACAAGTGGTAGCCGTGTGCGTCTCGAAACGGCGGCGACGGTGGCCCCCACGACCAGGCGCTCGATCGCAGCGGGCAT
Organism: Zasmidium citrigriseum; assembly: GCA_002786025.1. Classification (NCBI taxonomy): domain Eukaryota; kingdom Fungi; phylum Ascomycota; class Dothideomycetes; order Mycosphaerellales; family Mycosphaerellaceae; genus Zasmidium; species Zasmidium citrigriseum. The sequence goes on from NHNW01000007.1 coordinate 1,087,112, forward strand.
CGCCCATGCAAGCAGCAGTACGACGTCCCATGCCTGAGGGTCGGGATGGTAGCACCAACACCAGCAGCATAGCACGCCCACCGCCAGCTCGAATGGGACGCTGCTAACGCCGGCGAGCAGAGCATCGGGTCGCTGCAGTGCTTCTTCCAGCGAGCGAGCGAGCATTGCGAAACGCCATCACGGCGGTGGGTGGTCGGTGCGAACCTTGATTTGTGGGGCTTGTGTTGTCACCCGCGACAACAACCACTCCACGCCTGGCAATGTGGACGACCACCAGCTGCCTCCTCTCTATCCCACGTGCGAACCACTGCGCCTGCGTGCCACCGCAGACGGCCAGGGACGCACATATCGCTCGAAGCGTGCAAAACTGGCGAGTTCTCCGCGCCAGTATGGAGACCGCTCGTCTGATGGAGTCTTGTCCGCGGCGGGAACCTGGCCTGCAAAATTGGACTGGACAATTATTCCAACACTGCTGCAAGCATACCGATGGTGTGGCTCCGTCCGGCTATATTGCACTCGACCGGGAGACACGAGCCGGCACCGCATCTGTCTATGCGCGCGAGTCAGCGGCCTACAGTAGCTGTGGGATCCTGCCACAAGTAAGATGACGTGGGTAGGATCAGTCAAAACTTCTGGAGAAGAAGGTCTTCCAAGGCTGCGACTGTTCTTGGGCCTTGCCATGCATTCAGACGCGGCGCTGTGTCCGCGCTCAGGCAAATCCGGCGAGTCTTCCCAAGAACACCTTCACACAAATGACCCTCCAGAAACCTGGGGCCTCCTGTCCGTGCGGCGCCAGTCGGACAACGAAAAAAGCACGAAACACGCAACACCAAGCTACCGTACCCGGCTGCTCGACATCGCAAACACATCGCGCACTCCGCTCACCGAATGCAACGACGTCTATTCAAGCAGCTTCACCCTGCGTCGACCCTGGCATCGCCGCAGCCGAGCCCGTGGGACATGCGGCCAGCTGCCGGTCACACTCGAGCGTCGTCGTCCGTTGAGCCCCGTTCGTCCTGTACCCATTGGCTGTTTGGGTAATACCGTCGCCCTGGCAGACCTCAGCAACAACTGGCGATGAGTGTGGTGTCGGCTTTCACCGACGAAGATCTTCATTGCAACCATCCCACGGACGGTCAGGTGGTCCGTCAGGTGGTCTTCTTAATATAGACTCTCGCTTATATAACCAATCAGATAGTCAGGTTTGGTGAGTGAGTGACTTCAAAGGCTATATGCTTCCTCTCTCTATTATCTTCAGATGGTCTTTCCAGCACTGTTCTTTGCCTTGACACAATGCCACTTTGCATGTGAGGCATCCATAACTTGGCCTTGGTGTCTCAGTCCTTCGTATATTCCCCCTGCTTGTAGATAACTCAGAAAGTGGCTTCCTTTTGGACCTCTCCTTTGCAGTCTCCTTTCTTGCAAGACAAGCCACACAACGTTGTTTCTTGGGCAGTTTTCCATGCTTGTGAATCTTTGCTAACTTGTCCACCCTCTTGTGCATTGGGCCCAGGTTTCTGTGTCTTGTCTAGGCTGTAATCTCACCCCTTGTAAAGAGTTGTTTGACAAGGTGCTCTCTAAAATGCTTTTGAGTCTTGTATGCGAAGTGCAATGGCCAGTCCTTGTCGTGGATATCTCTCAGGTTTGCCATAAGCTTATAGCAGTTAACAAGAATGATGTCCAAGAGGTAGTAGAAGTGTGGCAGCCAGTTTCTGAGGTGGGTCTTGTATGTGGTGTTATAGGATCTGTTTTGATCAGCCAAATCAACACCCCCCATTGCCTTTTGATATGCAGAGGCAATGCCATTGCTCTCAACAAGTCTGGCCTTGATTCCTTGATCATAGATTGCTCTACAGATCTTGGCATCTGTGACTGAAGTTCCAGGCTTGATCTTTTCCTTCACAACCTTCTCATAGCCACCAAACTGTGTTGTGAACATTGTGACTACTCCCCTATCTTGGAAAGCAATCTGAAGAACCCCATCATTAAGATACTCAAGCCAGGTATCTCCCCATTGTACACCATCTTTGATTTTCTAAGCCTCTGTCTTGTGCTTGATTTCTCTGAGTGATTTGGCTAGTCCAGTACCATTCTTATTATTCACAGTTCCAGTGGCTGCAATGCCCATATCTCTGAGTATCTTGTACAACTTCTTATACCCCCAGTAGTTGTCAAGAAAGACTGAGAATGGCTTGTCTGTGGATGGGCCCAATCTTGAGAGCAACTCAGGCACAACAGCTTGAGTTTGAGACAAGCCAAGCCTCTTCCACTTTGGATCCAGTCCTTGTGGGCCTTCCTTTGTGTGAGCCAGTAGTTGCAAGATATATCCAGCTTCCCCAACAGCCCAATATTTGACACCCTCTTTGGCTGCTTTGGTCTTAATCCTTACTGTGTCTGTGTTTGTGGAGTGTCTTGAGAACTGCAAAGATTCATCCACTGCCACTGCAGAGCCATGCCTCCAAAGCTGAGGACAAATAGTATTCAAATGATCCAGTAATGGGCTTGTCTTGTGATGGGCACGAAGGCCACCCTTTGAGACCTCCTCAGGGGTGAAGAAATGGAAGAATCTCTGCAGTTGCTCAAACCTAGTAAGGCCCATAGCTTGCCTTACTTCTGCATAGATAGGGGACCAAGCCAGAGTCCAATGGGTTCGTATATCTTGCTCTTTGTGCAGTCCAAGGGTGATCTTTATGGCCAGAAAGCTGTACATCTCCCCAACAGTGGTATCTCTCCAAGTTCTTGGCTCCTCATAGTCATTTTGAAGCTCCTTAGCATCCTTGGCTTGGGCATTGGTAGCAGTAACTAGCTGCTGGACTAGGCTCTTTGGAAACAAGAGGTCAAAGAGTTGAACTGGCTGGGCATTGTCTTGCAAATCTAGCTTGACTTTAGGTGGGTATCTCTCAACAACCAATGGCTGGAATTTCTTGAAAATTGATTCCTTTGCAAGGCACGCTGTACGGCTTTCCAGGGTATCCATTTTTGTGTGATTTGGTGCAGTGGGTGTTGAGTTATCGCGTTGTGAAGTGGATGTTGTGTTGGGTAAACAATGGTGATGTCACTAAAGTTATGTAGATCAAACTCTAAAATTTGACCACCTGACCGTCCGTGGGATGGAACGGGGTGAGGTATTGCTCGCTACCGATCGTTCGGTATACCGATGTCGACCAAGTCGACGCTGGACCGACTAATAGCCGACTTCTTGTGCAACTGCATGACGTGAGTTAGGTCGTTGAGCTCGCCAACGCGCACAACATCCGTTCGCCAGACGCACCTGTGGAAGTCGCCACCCCTTATCAATCCATCCATACGTTACTCAATCAACGACATCCCGGAATTGACAAGGTCTTGTGCGCCGAGTAGCCGTATGGCCACGCCATTTCTGCAGATGATTTCTCGTTCCCGAGGCTGTTCAACCTGGAAGCCGTACCGAATCCAGTCAAATGGTAGCACACCCTTTTATGGATCGACTGGCATGCCCGACGCTCGACGCACCCTGATCGCTGCCAGGTTCATTCCGAGAATGGAATCCTGTGCCCTTCGGAATGCCACCGATAGGATCGCTAGGTGATGGTCTAACCTCTTCGAGGCACGTTCTCGTCTTCAGTCGCACTTCATCAGCTCGAGAATAGAAAGACGGCACATGTGAACGCCCGTGCGGCTCAACCATTTGTGCAGCGATGCTATAGGGCGCCTCACTCCTCGGTGTGCGCACAATGTTGCATGTGTTGGTAATTTGCTTCGACATTGTGGTCACAAGCGGCTGAAAAGAGCAGGTGCGTCTGAGGCAAGTGCTCAGGGAGTTTCGTTGGAGTTACGACTCACTGCCTACACAGCCTGGGATGACCTTGGTCAAGATCGTACTTCTTCCGCCGAGAAGCCCACAATGCATTCGAAATTCATCAGCTGCGGGGCCCTGACCCGACAACAAAAGTAATTGGTGTTCGCCGCCAATATCCCATCCTTGAGCATCGGAAGACAGCGCGATTGATCCCTGGCCCTTCATCGACGATGGTGGTCAACAATTTCGACCTCGGCGCCTACTGCTCTTGATAATTTTACGAAGCCACAACGACACGCACATCATTCTGCCGTCACAGAGGTCTCGCCTTTCGCGTGATAGAGAGCTAATGCGTGTTTCACTCAAGCTGGACTTGTCTAGCGAGGCAAATGGCAACGTCAGGTCTTGCGCTCTTCACAAAAGAACATCCCATCCAACCCCACGGAGCCGGTACAGTGGAAGCGAGGTCGACAACCGACACCACCATCCAAACAGAGCGGTGAGCATTTGCGGCGGCTGTCGAGGTTTTGGAAAATGCGAACCTTCCTTCCCTGGGCTTCGCCAGCTAGCCCCTTCCTCCGAGCGGCCATCTCAGCGATTGCGACTGCTACGCTTACACCAGTCACAATCGTCACTTCCGCCGTCATGAGCAAACAAGCGGTAGGACGACGCAGCGGAACAGGTATCGACTTCCTCCTCTCCTCTGTGCAGCGTCCACCTCCCTCTCGTACTTTTCCTATATCCATCCTCACCACACCATTTACACCCACTTCAGAACTTCACACCAACATGCACAATTTCGCATCTTCGTAGCAATGGCAGCACATCCGCGCATAGAAGCTTTTCCTGGGCCTACAAGCATCACAAACCTTGACAACAGAGCTTCAACGACTACTGCGCGTGATCCCGGACGAGAACATCAGCTGTCCCACAAGCCATCTATACGAAGTATTACGACTCCGAGATACGCGGACTCGTCCGAAGACACGCCCAGCGACCATAGCTCCATATTCAATGCCGTGCCATCATCCCCGAAGACGGCATCCAACGACAGCACGGAAGGATCAGATGGCGACGGCCAGGGAGCACACAACATCAGAAAGCATGCGGGTACACCAAGTCGGAATTGTATCGGCACCAGATTGTTCACAATTACCGAGCAAAAGAGTGTTCCCACCCTCAAGACAATGCCCTCGAACTGGACTTTCCAGCGTCGGATCGTGACGATGCAACCTCATTTGTCACCAGAATCGGGTCATGGCTAGCAATCATCGATTCGCAGTCGTCGCCGGTACCAATCAGTCGATGAGAACGCTCTACTCGGACGTCATCACGAATTCGAGGATTCTATCGCAACATCAACAAGCCAGGGGTCCTCTGCGCAAAGTCCAGAACGAAGAGGATCTCTACGTAACGAGACAAACATTTCTCTGCAGCCAGCGGAGCCGCCTTTCAAACCTCCCGAGCGCAAGAGGACTCCAATGGGAGTCTCAAGATGGCCAGCCCCCCGAGTGGCCTCTTCAAGAGCCCTCTCACCGGTAGCCCTGGCTAGGCCCTCGTCCATGCGGAATTTGCGCAATACATTCTCCAGGATACTCCGCGGAAGGCCATCGCACGAGACGAGACTCAGAGACATGCTTCACAACGGCATGCCGAACGACGAGCCGAGAGTGACTCCATCCCCCGGAAGACGTCTGTGGAGGCCACCGGTGAGTGGCCAGACCGGACGTACCATCGGCCACTGGCAACCACAGGTACTCCACGGACCGCAAAAGACCGATGCAATGCACCTCCCAGGTCATCGTGCTCAAAGACCGCCAATTCCCGAAAGACGACTCATGGCTCCCCTGCCACAGGCACCTTGCACAGAGGCGACCCCTGCTGCGAGCTCTCGGGTCCCAGCAAACAACCTCAGTAGAGCTAGCTCACCTATCAGCCCTTCTCAAAGAGCATTGAGCTATGCAAGTGGCCACGCGGTGCCCGTATCGTCCCACCGAGCAGCGTCCAGGAGAGCTCTCCGATCAGCTGCTATACCTAGTCATCTCCGACCGCCATCTGCCCCCGGCAGCAGAAGTCCAGCACCATCAAGTTCGGTGCCTGACATGGGTACGATGAGGACTGATGATCTACTCCAAAGCTTTCCATCGCCTCCCAATCAACCAGACCCACCTCGACTTCGTCCTAGTCGCTCGACACCTGGCAAGCGTCCTTCGTGGTCGCTCTTCCCCCGGGCAAACAATGAGAATGAGACAGCCATTGCCTTGAGACGTCTGCCGTCAGTCCGGACAACAACTTCAGGCGCAGCAGCACCTGCAGTCAGCGAACGTGATGGAGGTGCTCTGAGCCCGTCTGCCATTCGGAACTTTCTCGACGAGACTCATGGCCGCTTCTTCACAGCAAGAACGTCATTGAACAATGTCCCTGGCGAGTTCTCGCAACGCAACGATCATAATGAGCACCATCTCAGTGGACACGACAATCACGGGCCGGCATTTGGAAGCCAACCACTTCAAGCAGCAACGCCATGCGAAGACGAAGGCGGTCGAGCCCAACCTCAGCTTCGTGCTGTCTCGCAACCTGGCGCAAATGATACAGCTCAAGGGTTCAATGCAACTCAGCCGGAAGACGTGGCTGCGCTAACAGCCTCTCCAACCAGAGTCGTCCAAGGGCCTCAACTGTGCAAACACAAGCTGGCAAAGCTGAAAATGCGGCACGAAGCAATGCCGACGCTGCATGTTGCTGGCTCGGCAATATTTGATGGCAGCAATGCACTAGCGGGACCAGACCCCATTGCTCAAGACCATGCTGATATTGGGCCCAGAAGTCGGGCTTCTGTTGCCAGCACTAATCTCACCGTCCTGCCTCCTGCCCCTGTAGGCAGCACGGTTGCAATACCACCAGAACGTCTGACCAACCAAGTCGGTCCTGTACAGTCTTCGCCATCAGCACCCCAGACGGTTGCCACCGCACCAGCAGGCACCACCTTCGTGACCAATCCCGGCGGCAGCACGTTTGCCATTGACCCAGGCGACCCACATCATCGGCCTACCGCCCGGGCAGCAACCTTCAATACCCTGCAGTCTGGTCCAGGCGAGCACGACCGCGCCTAGCTGGTGCGTCGCCGCAACCAGCGCGGGACCTGGCACACTCGGATGAACAAGACCAAGTGCTGGCGCTGTGCTATCGAATCCAAGAAGCAGACATGCTGGCAGAAGTTCGTGGAGGCCTTGCAGTACACCTGCTTTTGCCACTACCGCGGGTATGACGATGACGAAGATCCTCACGTGCCGTACTGGAGGCGCATGAGCAGGAAGGGCGCGAAGAATACGCCCCGTGGTAGCGTGGGAACTGCACGCACGAGTACCATCAGGACGATGGGAGGTGAGACGGTCGCTGGGGGTGCGAGGGCGTTCTGGTGAGTGCGGTGTCGGCTGCTCGCTCAAGCATGGAGGCGAGGCGACGGCGTTGTTTGAACAGACCGGGGTCGATGGAGTTGTGTGGTGGTGGCGAATTGGATTGGAAAACTTTAACTTGTGGATCCGAGGAACGTCGCGGGATGGCGGTGACGGTGGAGGCATACCACGGCATTGTTTCCTGATGGTTAGCATTTTCCGAGACGGGCGTGGTTGGCGGTACGATACCTGTGAGTCTTTGGCGTTTGCGTGCACGTGCATACAGTACCCTGGAATAGAGTTTGCTTGACTTCTTTGCCTAGACGGGGGATGTGGTCTATCAGTTCTACCGTACGAGGTGACAGTCATATGGTGAAGTAAGATCATTGTGGTTGTTGATGCTTGGTTGACTCGTGGTGGGCATCACAACTGCAGTCGGAGGGATTCATGGTCCGACTTCCTCGCCAAGAGAGTATTGTTGAATTAGATCATTCGACAATGACACCGATACCCAAGTCTATGTACGTGTACGAAACTAACGCAATCAATCACATGCATTGCCAACCACAACAGGATCTGACTCCGAAACAGCAACCACACCAACATCCAACCCCAGCTCTCGCCAATATATCGCTCACTTGCATTAGTAGATTTCTTCTAGTCTGTTTCTTTTTGTTTCAATTCCAACTGCCGATACATCGCCTACAGCAAGCACAGCCATGATGATGATCATCGTTGCAGGAAGCATTGGGCAGCAAATATGTCGATCAATGCATCAGGCTGTGCCGGCGTTTGACCGTAGGCGAGGGTGTTGTCGTGATCGATCGGTTGGGGATGGAGTGTTTTCTGGAATGTTTTTGGTGATGGTCGTCTGCCTTGGCTTGGGGATGGCGAGGCGAGGGTTCCGGTGCAGGACTTGAAAGTCGGGTGTGGGCATTTCGATCTGTCCGGGCAGCATGTCTTTGTGGGAGGCAGATGTGTCGCCAGAGAGTGTACTGAGCATCTCGAATGTCATCGTCTCACTCGGATGAGCTGCTTCAGGCCAGCAGGACGCAAACTAACGTCCTAGGTATGAGTATCTGAGGTTGGTCGACGAGAATTTTCAAGACCGCACTCATCTTGCAGTTGCTCAAGTCGCTGGTTATGACCGACCTCCTCTTCACACAGAAGTGGGCCATTCGAAGTCTTGTTGTGCTGAACAGGATCGGTCAAAGCAACTTCAGAACACACTTCGAAGACATGCTGACGTCTTCCGAACATCATATTTCCAGACAATATCGGCCATTCCGCTTCTCGACCCACACTTCCTCCAAAGCCCCCAGGAAGCCGTCGACATGTTTTGCGTACTTCAGCGCCCGAGAGGGCAACGAGAAGTTATAGAACGACATGCGGCGAATCGTCTTCAGATGGCCGTTCATGTAAAGATCGGAGAAGAGCTTCTCAGTCACGAAGCCAATAAGATGAGTCTTGAGGATTTCCGGCAGGCCTTCCTGGAACATTTTCCGGCAGGTGAAGATCCAGCTGAAGGAGCAGGTCAGATTCTGAGTCTGGTCTACATGGAGGAACTCGCGCGATGGGATGAATATACGCGGATAGAACATCAGATGGATGTCGAAGATGTCCGCCTCCTCTTCATTCCGGTCGTCGGTGAGGCATTTGTAGATCTTCAGACGCAGTTCCGGGGGCAGACCGAGCAGACTTGCTTGCTTGGGGGACTGGTTCTTTGCTGGAGCGGCAGCCTGTGAAGGCATCGGAGGTCTCAGACCAATCGATCTTGGCTTGCCCAAGACGACTCTGGCGGCCGTGCCCGAGACGACTTCGGCGAAGACGCTTTCGATGGCGACCATGGCGAAAGCGGTGTCAGGTGAGGTTGTGTATGCAGGGCTCGCGGCGATTGACGGAGGAAAGACGAGACGACAGGCAACTGCGACTCATCCTAAACACTCAATGGGGTTGGCGTGAACCACTATCTTGGGACTGGTCACTGCGAATGGCTGCTCCGCGTTTGCTTACCTATAGCCAAATCAGCACAACTGCCCGCTCAAGGTCGCAAACTCTATTCAATTTGCTCTTGTGCATCATGTCGATACGATAGAATGTCGATGATACGGCGACATAGGCAAGCGACTTCAAAATAACGATACAGACTGATCGAATCCGGGTCGATCCAATAATCTCAAAAGGTGCACGGAGATCTGGAAAGCTGCGGGCTCGACGGTGCTGTCAGACCCGCTAAAGATGAATGTATGAAGAGTTGACCAGGGTTGATGTCTTGTACCTCGCGGCCTGATGGTGGTGCGGAAATTCGCATGAAGCGGCACGTTGCAGTTTCTTGATAGGAGCGCCGTCGCTGTCCAGGATCGTCCGTAGCGATGGCCTCCTCCTGCAAGCAACCATGACAGAGAAATACCTACATCGTGCAGTATTGTGCATGGTTAAGTGAGCCATCACACGGTCTCATCTAAAGTCGTGCTCAAGAGATGTGCGCCATCTGCTCGCTTGTTCGTCCATGATCGAGGAGTAGCTGTGTTCGCACTTACGTTGATTCCAGACTTCGAATGATTCTCGAGATTCATTGTTGCTTGGCTCGTTCGAATGATTTGCCGACTCGACTTCTCTGGCGCTGAAGTGATGCTCAGAGCGCAGGGAGGAGTGTGACAGCTGAAGATACGCCCACTCGTGGTAGGAGTTGTGTTCGCTTTGGTCGGCGCATGGATCCACAAGATCATTACAACCAATTTAGAGCCCATTTAATTCGCTACAGGGATTGCAGAGTTCGGAGGAAAGCCTGGAAGTCAGGGCGGCCACCGCCGCAACTCGGCCGAAGACGTTAAGTCCAGATCACTTGAGCCTCATTCAGCATCCGTTGAGTAGGCCGAACGATCCAGGTTGGAGCAAGATATCGTGCCGCGACAATTCAAGCTAGCGCATCAACTTCGAGTGCCCTGCAAAACAGTCAAAGTGCACGTGCGTCGCGGCCTGTAGTCCACTGGAAGGAGAGGTTTGGGAGCTGGATGGCTGTCGAATCTGGTCTTCTTTAACTCATGCGATGAGGTCTCATCCGTCCATTCAGAGCCGAGGGTGTGCTCTCATGCCAAGGTAGCAACAAGTGAAAGCTGAACCAGCTTTGGTAGTGAGACTCGCAACTTCAGGTTCTCAGCTTTGATCGTAATCAAGTGGATTGACGCGATTAATGCCTTTACGAAGAGTTCTGTCTTACCCTGTTGACTGTTCTCTGAGTAGCCGCTGTTTCGGCCTTCGCACAATGCACCTTGCAAGAATAGCACTGCAGACTGCACATGTGCGAGAGGGATGGAATGGTCGTCGTGAGATTCAGCAAGGTCATAGATGGCTGTTAGATCTCCATGTTCCCTAGTCGTAGTCATGCCAGATCCGAAGGAGAGAGCAGTCGTCAAAGGCTACGCCCACAATTTTGACGTCGAGTTTGAAGATCCGACGAAGACTTCTGGCCGAAGGCTTCGAACTTGGTCCGCACATTACACTTAATGAGCCACTCCCAAATACTCTCAGGACTTCACTGTGCATGACATCAACCTAGGAGTTTCTTTGAGTCTGGTTGTCTGAGTTGTTCCCCGTTGCAACGGTCTTGGCGAAAAATGGCGAGAACTGGTTTATCACGAGGCGTGAAGCGTTGATAGAACGACTTCTGTGCATCTTCGTGATGAAGGCAATTCGACTGTGTCATGATCGAGCAGCAAGATGGCGGCGGAGAAGAGGTGAAGTCTGACGCCAAGCCTCAGAAACCTCAGGCGCGAACGCACGGACATCACGCAGCTCTACTTTTCTAGAAGCACGGCGAAGACAAATCCACCACAACACAACACCCAACACCCTTCTTCCTCCTCTTTATAACCCGCTTCTTCACCTCTTTCCGCCCCCGATCACGAGCACACATTCTCAAGGTGAGTCCAACCACATCTCCTATTCCCAACAATTGTTATGATGATACACCAGCTGGCACCAGTCCGAGAAGACTTGTACTCTGTCGCTGCGGATCAGCTTTGCACGAGAAAACACTATCTCTCCGTACTGATCAACACACCTTCATTCGCTTTCAATATTGCATGCTTTGGTTGGCACAATACTGACTTGCTGCAGTCTCTCTCTTCTTCAGCCGCGTTTTGAACCTCATCCACTGCCCCACCGCGTGAAAAGCGGCCCCTCTTCACCATGGTCCTCCACAACCCTAACAACTGGCACTGGGTCAACAAGGATGTCTCCGCCTGGACTCAAGATTACCTGAGCAAGGAGCTTGTTGGCCTAAAGGCCGAGAAGGGTGGAGTCAATGCCGAGGTCAGCAAAGTGCTGAGCATGGACGGAGATGTGGACGTGTCGCAGCGGAAAGGCAAGGTCATAACGATCTTCGACGTGCGATTGCAACTGGAGTGGACTGGCAGTGTACCTGTCAAGGAAGAGAACGAGAAAGAAGACGGCACCAAAGAGGAGGTCGACGGCAAGAAAGATGTCAGCGGCACAATCACGATACCCGAGGTGGCACACGACACAGAGGAGGACGAGTATGTTGTACGTTTCTCAATCCCATATATACACGTTATGAATCAGACATTCACTAACGTTGTTTTCATAGTTCGAAGTTGATCTGTACTCTTCCTCCCTAGAAAAGGAGCCCGCGAAAGAACTCGTCCGCAAAGAGATCACGCCCTTAATCCGCAAACACCTGCAAAAGCTAGCTCCTGCCCTCATCACTGAGCATGGCAAGGATATTCAGCACGCACCCGGCTCAAATCCTTCGTCCGGCTTCAGCACGCCTAAGACGTTGCAGCAGGCATCAGCTGCAAAGCAAGGCGACAAGCCCTCATCTTCAACTCACACTTCAACCTCCGGTCATGTCAACGTGACCACGCTATCTGACCAACAGGAGTTCCGCACCACGGCCGAGCAACTCTTCGAGACCTTCACCGACCCACAACGCATCGCTGCTTTCACCCGAGCACCACCAAAGGTATTTGAGGGCGCAAAGCAGGGCGGCAAGTTCGAGATCTTTGGCGGCAATGTCTCCGGCGAGTACGTGAAGCTTGACAAGCCAACGTACATTGAGCAGAAGTGGCGGTTGGCACAATGGCCCGCAGGCCACTACAGCACGCTCAAGATCAAGTTCGAGCAGAACGACGTTGATGCCGTCACGATCATGCGTGTTGATTGGGAGGGAGTGCCCATTGGACAGGAGGAGCCGACGAAGAGGAATTGGGATGAATACTACGTGCGGTCTATCAAGACCACATTTGGATTCGGTACGATACTATGATAAAAGGTGGTACGAGGGACGTGTAACGAAGATACGTGAGAAGATGTTTTATGGTAGAAAGCTGCAGCGATCGCTGTCTGACGCAGCAGATCAGCCTTTCATAGGCTCAGCGTAGATGATACAAGTCGTCAATCGCAAATGTATAATCAGCTGCCCGAGTTTGTACACCCTTTTGCCTTCCTTTTGTACATGCCGTGCTCTCCTGAGCCCAATCGATGTCTTGCTCCACTGAACGCCTGCAAATGCCCAATCGCTGTGGTATCGTCTCTCTTTAATTCACCTCCAACTCCAAATGCTACACGCACAATGGCTTGTCCCAGCCTTTTTGATGCACCCCGTGCCATCCCGCGCCTACTTCCTCTTATGCGGCCCAATGATCTTGGGGTAAAATCTCGACAGGTGGTGGTTGATGGAGCTCTTCTTCTGTTGCTGTGTTTTCTGTGAAACGAGCCCGCATCAGCTTATGTCCCTCTCATTGCATATTCATTTCATCACGTACCCTTGCATCCATACACTCCCTCAAAGACTGCTCCAGTGCTGCGCATCCTGCTGTCGAGTATCCTGACGAGGCCCAGCACCCTATATTTTCATCAGCTTTCATTGTCCCCACCAAATCCTTCTCTGTTCTTCTATCTCCCTGGATTGTTCTCATACCTAACACACTCGACATTACGCCAATGCATGGATTCGCATCTGCTCGATCTGGTCTTCGGACTTTCAGTTTCGGGAGAGGTGGGAGTCGGGGAGCGGGTTGGGCGGCGCGCGCGAGGGCAGCGGCGGGGGAGTTTTTGCCGGCGACCATAATGCTGGTGGATGGGAGGATGTCGAGATGGGAGATACAGTGCTTTTGCTGATGAATTGGGAGGTGAAGTTGAGGGATTGAAGGTCACGTGCGCGGTTCCGGTCTTGGGCTTGGCTTTGACTTCTCTTCTTTCCTCCACCTAACCATCAACTTTCGTTTCCTTCGATGACTAGACTGCAGTGTAATTATGACATGGTCGATTGATCTATCAGAGCTTAAACCCTTCCGTGCAGGTCGCCTGTAGGTCTGATATTGATCGGCTGCACTCCGCCACACAACATGGCTGTGCTCTTTGGTGAACTCTTTCAGCAGAACCGACAGTACAGTTATGAACAAGACCATTCATGTCCGAGAACATCTCATTGATTCGTCTCAACATCCTTTCTGGAGCTTACGTTCAATGCAGTATGTCACAACAAGTCAGCGGCATGACAGCCTTCTGGGCTGTCCTGGCACTCGCCTTGAATGCCATGGCTAGACCATACTTTACCAGCCAAATGCTCTACGCAATTGATGACACATTCGAGACATCACTGATTCTACAGCTATCCTCGCCGGTCCTTTGCGTTGTCGATTGCGTCTTCGAACTTGTTCTCCTGCTCAAGATGCTCGTCAAAGCCACTCGCAAGTCCGCTTCCCCACCGGGTCCTATATCGTCAACGGGAGAGACAAGTCGCGATTCAATAGCCGTGCGGCTGCTACTCTTCGTCCTCGGAGGATTGCCTCAAGCCATCAAAGTCTTCGGGATGCTTGGAGTGCCGTATACGCAGGCGACATGTTCGATCTTCTTGGCCAGCACGGTTCTAGAGGCTTTGACTGGGTCCATGCGCGGGGAGGCCGAGGTGGAGAGGGAAGAACTTGCCTCTTGGGTACGGGCCAATCTCTCAATGGACCTGATCAGAAACCTCGTTTTCGGTCTTCATATCGCTGGAACCGTCACGATATGGAACTCTGTGGCCAAGAACGTTTACTTGTCTCGAGAGCATGCAAATGAGAACTTTACCAACCTATGCCAATGGATCGACATGGTCATCAAAGCTCTTACACTCCTGGCCACATTGCTTTGGATAATCTCAGCGTACTTCGCACCCAGGTTTACATTTCGATCCCTCCGTCTCCGCACATCGCCGTTCGTGGCCTGCATGCCCCTGTGGATGCTCTTCTCCTATCCCGAAAGAATGGTGAAAGTTGGCGATCGCATCGCGGCAGGAGAAGACATCTCGACGAATCTCATTGACGTCGTATGGAGTACTGCACCCCTGATACTGGTGGCCTCGCTTGGCAGCTACGCCCTATCAGCATTCCTTGTCCGCATCACCCACTGGTGGAGAGGAGCAGAAACCAAGAATGAGCCTTCTCCGAACGAACAAGAGACACGACCCGAAGACACAAACCCTCCCACTACGGCAGAAGACGTCGTCCCCGTTCCAACGAGTGCAACCGACAGCGACTCAAATCCCGTCCAGGTCATGCACAGACACGCCTCATCAACACTTCTCCTACCCTTCAACGACAACCTACAAACCTTACGCACGAGTCTGATTGCAAAAGGTATTCGACCACCAGAAACGCTCGGGACATGGGCTTTGGTAGCCTCCTCGTTCCTAAACTTCCGCAGGGCAGTCTTTCCGGCTCTGGCACATCAGTGGGAGCAATCTTTGGGTCAAGTACATCAAAGGGCTTATAAGTGCTTGCCGTTGCTTTTCCAGGTTGTTAAGTTGTTTGTATTGCAGATGGTTTTGTTTGTGGTTCTGGCGATGATGAAGGCTTATGATTTTTCGGTTTATGAAGATTGGTATCGTTGTGTTGCGAGGAAGGCTGGGCCGGGGGTTGGGTGGGTGTTCTTTGCTGTGATGAATCTTGTTACGGCTGTTGTGTACTATGCTGTGGCGTTTGATGGGAGCGGGACTGTGAATCCTGGGTGGACAGGTGTACTGGGACGAAAGAGATGACCATGAACTACTCGTGATAGCTGATGCTTTCAACGTAAACTTTCATCATATTTACACTTTTGATTCATTGCAAGTCCTCCAGTGACATTGCACTTCTCACATTCATCATCAAATCGTCATCATATTCCATTTACACCGACTTCGCAAACGCAACATACGCGCTCGTCGGGTTCGTGTAGTGGTAAGTCGAGTACCAGTTCTTCAAGAAGGTATCTCCAACGACATACAACTCCTCAGTCGGGTCGAGATCCGCACCGGCAATACCAGCCAAGCAGTATCCATTCGCAAGCTTGCCAGCCAGCGTGTCGTCACCGAGCATCAAGCCCAGATCCTCATTCAAAGTTCCGAAGTTGAAGTCGAGATTGTTAATGGCGAACTTCTTGTTGGCGAAGACGAGCGAGACGTTGGGCTTGGAAGCGCAAGGGTAGGCGAAGAGGGTGATGAGTGGGACGCCGACGCCGAGTGGAAGAGGAATGGAGCCAGGGATCTGGGCGAAGATGGAGGCTGCGGCGAGAGTTGGGGCGATGACCAGGGTGGTTCCAGTGTCAATCGCGGCCTGGCCGGCGGTCGTTGGCAGAGTTGGGTTGTTGCCGACGGCTGCACCGTTGATGGCGACTTGCCAGTAAGTCTGGCTGGTGACGGGGACGTTGGTGAAGGCACCGGTGTACTTGGCCTCGTCGCGGCCGCCGAGGGTCATCTCGGAGTTCTGGGCAGTGCCACTCTTTTGACGGCCCAGATAGAAAGAGAACTCGGTTGGGTTGATGGTGCCTTGCTTGACGAGGGTGAACCAGTAGGGGGACTGCTTGGAGTTGGCGATCGATTGGAAGGCCATGCCCATAAGACCGTCGGCGTCGGAGTCGTTGAAGCCAGCTGCCTGGGTGAGGGAGATGACGTTCTGCTTCTTTGCGGTGAGGCCGGCGACGGTCACGCTGTCGAAGTAGTTCTCGCCGGAGACCATTCCTGAGCCGTAGGTGACTGAGGTGGTGTTGCCCTCGTCTTGGCCTTGCTGGTTGTACTTCTGGGCGTGTGGGCAGCCCTGAGCTGGGCCACACTTTGGTCCGGGGACGAAGGTGTCGCTTGAGCCGGTGTCGAAATCGAAGGTGAATCGTTGGTTGGCGGCGCCAATGTAGCCTGGGCCGTAGTACCTGATGATTTGTCAGACCTATCGAAGAGTTTCGCTGTGATCGATGACTTACAACTCATCCTCCTGGCCTTCGACCTGGTCGGTCAAAGCCTCCTCAGCGTCCGTGTCACGCTTCAAAATCAAAGGAGTGTTCTGAAGAACCTCTGGCATCTGGAAGTTGCTGTTGTACTTCAGAATCGACCGCTTGAGGGTGCCCATGAACCAGTCAAGGTCCACAGTCCCGTCGGCCCTGGTCTTGTGCTGGTGCCTCTCGCGAGCGAAGGCCACCTTGGAGCCAGGAGCGGCATCCTTGGTAGGTGCTGCTAGCGCAAGGGCGCTGAGCGAAAGAATCAATCCAGACTTCATGTTGACAATATGGAAAATGCGTTATGAAAAGAACGATCTCCCAGGAATGTCTTGCAACTCACCTTGAGACAATATATACCTACTGCTCCAAGACCGAGGAGTTGGTCAAGATCGTCGTCTTCTCCATGCGTATGCAATCCTCTTGCGAATGGAGCAAAGGCTTCGGAAGCTTACCACTCACCAAGCACTTACGCTTCCCCAAAACAGCAATCTCTACTGTACTGTCGTGACATAGTAAGCGTGCCCACCGCGGCTTTTACCGGCTCCCGATCTCGCTAGTAAATTTAGTAGTAAACATGGGAACGCGTTAACTACATACCTTCTAAATCTACTTCCTTCGTCTATTAGTAATCGTTAGGGTTAAGAGCTAGTCTTTCTTTATCTCTATAATTAATATACCTCCTTACTAAACCTAAGTAGAGTCTAGAAAGGTTAAAGAAAATAAGTAGACTACTACTAAGTTAGCTACTACTTAGAAGAAGCGAAAGGGTACTACTAATAATACTAACGCGAGTCTTTCGAAGCGCTAGAAGTATAGTAATAAGAAGACGATAGATAATAAGTTATTAGAGGCGTCTAGGTATCGCTAGTATATATCTAAAGAAGAAGAAGAGTTTTAAGAGGATAATAATAATAGAGCTACTAGCTAGCCGAAAGGTAAAGAGTATACTACTAAGGAAGAAGAAGTAGATAAGGACGATAGATAAGAGTAGTATAATAAGTAGCTACTAGTAGCTAAGGATAAGTCGTTTAAGTCTAGTTCTATTATAAGCCTAGGCCTATATAACGAAGCCCGCGGCTAGCCTAGCTAATTCTAGGCCTAGCTAGCCTTAGCGTATATAAGGTTTTCTCTAGATCTAACCTCTCTCTTCTTTTAACTTCTCTATCGATTCGAGTCGTACTATTTTTACTCGTATATTACTATTCTTACTTTTACCTATAGCTTTCTACCTAAACCTTATACGCGAATCGATCTTTCTATATATAATAAAGCTAGAATAGTAATATCCTAATTAGCGCGCTCTACTAGTAAGGCTAGCGCTAGTATACTAGTAAGCGACGAGACTCTATAGGGTACTAGTAGCTAGCTAGAAGGCTAGACTAGTATAGAGAAGGCCTAGATAAATAACCTAATAGGTAGGCCTAGGTTAGATAGCGAAAGCTAGACCTAACTAGAGGAGCCTCTTAAAGAGTAGATCTAGAGGAAGATAGCTTATAAATAGGCTTATACTATACTATATAACCTCTATCTTACTAAAGCGAGAGAAGAGGCGAAGATCGTAAGGCTTAAGGCTAAGACGGCTCGCCTAGAGTAGACTAGCGTAGCTAGGGCTACTATTATCCTACCTAGCGCTATAGAGGATATACGCTTAAGTAGTTTACTTAAGGGAAAAGAACCCCCTATCTTCGATAGGTCTAGCTAGTTAAACTTTAACGACTAGGAGCGAGCGTTAGAGCGAGACTTCTAATACTTCGTAAGGTTTAAGAGTAGAAAAGACTATAAAGTAGATAGAGTAGACGAGTATATATTAGTTAAGAAGTAGATATACTAGTACGTCTATAAAAGGACGCTTAAGGAGCCTATTACCTAGGCTATTATATAGGAGGTAATACTAAACTCTATAGGCTTAGAAGAAGAACGCTAGTAGCGCGCTTATAATAGGCTAAAGGAGGCCTCTTAGAGTAGTAAGACGCTTAGTACTCTACTAGAGGAGATATATATAGACTAGTCTAAGCTAGGTAAGGACTAGTAAGACGTATAGATCTAAGATTTCTACTCCGCGCTAGGCTATAATATACGCTAGAGGCTAAGTATAAGGTTTAAGTAGGAAGCTATAGGTAAAAGTAAGAATAGTAATATATAGGTAAAAATAGTACGACTCGAATTAATAGAGAAGTCGAAAGGAGAGAGAGGTTAGATCTAGAGAAAATCTTATATACGCTAAGGCTAGCTAGGCCTAGAATTAGCTAGGCTAGCCGTAGGCTTCGTTATATAGGCCTAGGCTTATAATATTACCTCTCTCCCCCTAAGGAGGATTATCCTAGTCCTTAAAAATTATATATTTATAGAAGTTTCTATACTTAGCGCGTAGCGTATAAAGCTAGCGAAATCTTTTAATTCCTTTCTCTTCTTTATAATACTATCTATTATCTATAAGTTCCTATCTAGCCTAGGCTAAGCCTTTCTAACCCCCCCTTATATAGCTAATAGCTAACTATAGCTAGCTAGTATTATTAATAGCCTAGCCTAAGCCTATCCTTTACTTTACTTCCCTCTAATCGCCTATCGTCGCTTAGTCGCTACTATAGGCTCTATAGCTAAGACTACGTCGAAGAATACCTACTATAATTCTACTAAGAAAGGCCTAGGCTTAGATAATCTATATATCTACTACCTCTACTCGCCTAACGAGGTCGAAGACTTACGCGACCTCTACCGCCTCTTTACTAAGAAGAAGCCTAATAGAGTCGTTACTAAGTACTACTAGTACTCTCGTAACTATAACTATACCTACTTCTAGGTAAGAATTAGTAGTTCTACTCTCGTCTAGCCTATTCTAACCCCTTCTTTAGATCCCTATAAGTAATAAGGACGAGTAGTAGAAGCTTTATAGTAAGATCGAGGCCGCCTAGAGTAAGTATAGTAAAGTCTTAGCTAATAAGATTATCGTCTTTACTAGTAATATTAAGAAGTAAGTCGTTACTAGGCTTCTTTTATATATTCTAGGCTATTCTAATCTTTTCTTAGTAAGTAAAGTACTATATATAGCGATAGCGGCCTAACTCGTTACCTTAGTATAGCTATATAGGATATAACTAGCGAGAAGGTACTAAAGCTAGGTAATTAGGTATATTTATCTAGCCTTTTCTACGCTATTCTATACTAATATTACCTAGGGCTCCTCTAAGAAGTATAAGCGTAGCGCTACGAATAACGGTAATAGCGATAAGAAGGACCTAGTAATCTCCTAGTTATGCGCCCGTTTATATATAATAGCTAAGGAGCTTAATAACGAGCGCCTTAAGGTTAAGTAGTAGCGCTATAAGGGTAAGGATAGTAACTACGACGCCTATACCTAGCGTATCCTAGCTATATTCCTAACCCTAATAGCTACTAATAGGGCTAGTCTACTCGCCCTTAAGTAGGCGGAGAATAAGGCTAAGGTCTTCTCTAAGAAGGATTAATATAGGTACTCTATAATATACTATTCTTATCTTCTCTACGCCTCTCTAGGCTATATCTTTATACTTCTAGTATAAGAGCCCTTAAATAGCGAGTAGTAATAGTACTAGTATATTATTTTTAACTCTATATTCCCCTTTCCTTATATTATAATCCTCTATTCTTAGGGCGCGAACCTTTTAGAAGCCTACTTAGCTCTTTCCTACCTATTCTTAGCTAGTCTAGTCTAGTTTAGCCCTTTATCCTTCTTTCTAGCGGCGACTAGCCTAGTCTAAGGGTTTATACCTTCTTAAGTATACTCTAGGGTATATAGTATATCCCTTAACGCCTAATTAGTTAAATTCTACGAAATATCTTATTTATATATATTTAGTAGCGCTTCCTTAGCCCTCTATACTACTTATAGCCCCCTTTTCTCGACTCTCTAGCTACTCTAGCCTTATATACCTTTATAGCTACCTTACTAATATATACCGCTAGCTCCTAACTATCTTTATCGCTCTTATAGCCTTTCTAGGCTACTAGGTACTCCTAGTTACCTAAGGAGTCGACGCGCTAGCCCTTAATAGTCTATACGTCGTACTTTTCCTCTAGTTCTATATTATATCTTATTACCTCCTACTATAGCCTAGACCTATTAAGGTCGGCCTTCTCTAGTAGCGATATATAGAAGGTTAGGTAGATCTTTATACTATTAAGTAGATCTAGGGTATATACTACCTTATTTACTATATAGGCAATTAGGAATAGGCTAAGGTACTTATAGTCTAGCTTCCTACTTAGTCTCGCTATCTTAATATTATAGTTAGATAGGTAAACTATATCGCCTATATTAAACCCTACGTCTAGATACCGCTTATTATACTACTTAGCCTATATCTTCTTAACCTTTCTTAGTCTCTCCTAAAGAGCCTTCTATATAGCTAGTAACTAGTCCGCTATAGCCTCCGCCTTAGTACTACTAGACTAGACTAGCCCTATCTATAGCTAGTTTACCTTTTATAGGTCTCTAACTTAGTTCGCCTAGAAAGGAATAATACTAGTAGATTCGTTCTAAGTATCGTTATATACGAATTCTACTAATAAGAGTAGTCTAGCCTAGTTATCCTTCTTATAGTTATAATATATATAGAGGTACTACTCTAGCGTCTAGTTCTAGCGCTCTATCTAGCTATTAGTTTAGGGATAGAACGCTATACTAAGCTTCCTTTTAATCCCTAGGTAGGCGTAGAGAGTACTCTAGAACTTTAAGGTTAAGATAGGACTCTAGTTAAAAGTAACGGAGCGTAGCTTACTATAGAGCCTCTATACTTCGTAAAGGAATAGGTCCGCTAGCCCTTTAGTAGTAATATCCTTCTAGTATAGGATATAGTAGGCTATCTTAGTAAAGTAGTCTATAACTACGAGAATCGAATTATATACCTACTCTAGTAGGCTACTCGAGAGTAGGTCTATAATAAAATTAAGCGTTAGGTCTTCCTATAGCCTATTTAGTAGTAGCTCGGTATATAGCTTACCGTATAGAGTATAGCGCCTAGATTTTACCTATCTATAGGCCTTATAGGTACGTATATAGTCCTTAATATACTTACGTATCTTTAGCTAGTAGAACGCTCTCTAAGCTAGCTTAATTATCCTCTTAAATTCGAAATAGCCGCCTAAGGGGTTATCGTAGTATTCCTATAGTACCCTAAGTTAGTCCGCGCCTTTAGGTATATATAGGCGCCTCTTCTACTATAGTACGTTACTATCGTCCTTCTAATAGCGCTTCTATAGTAAGTCCTTATTATAGAGTAGGCGTACCTATAGTACCTTTACGATAGTAGAGTAGCTAGATATATATAATATACTTATAATATCTTACCTTAGCCTATACTATATAGTAGCTAAGATAGATTAATAGAGAAAGAAATTTTTCTACTAGCTAAATCGTCGCTATACGATTTAATACTAGCGAAGAGCCCTCGAGGTCCTTCGATAAATCTATTAACGCGGACCTCCTCCTACGTTATACTTAGCTACTACCTACCCTCCCTCCTTACGACTAGTTAACTAGGCTATATAATCTATAAGAGCTTCCGCGAGATAGATATTAGAGGTAGCGCGTCGATAGACTAGTTTAGGTGCTTTAGAGCTCCCCTTATATAGTCTAAGTTATAGGATTCCTAAGTTATAGGACACCCTACCTAGGAAGTAATATATTAACGCTAGGATACTACTATTAATTCCTATACCGCTATATCCGTAACTATTAACCTACCTATCTTCCGCGACTTAGCGTATCTTCCGTAACTTAGCTCTATCGTAATCGATATTCTCGCCGTCCTAATAGTACGTATATTAGTACCCCGACTTATATAGCTTACCTAGAGTACCTACCTAGTCGGATCTACTCTTTACTTAAGCTCGTATACGTCCTCTTCTATTCGCTATATATAAGCTACCGCGTCGATTATACGCTTATAGTTAGTAGGCCCTAGACCCGCTAGTAATTATAGGCTTAGTAAGGTAGCTACTACTAGCTCCTTATAGGATAATACTTAAAAGCTATCCCTTCCTTTAGATCTAAAGGATTAACGCTTTTTACGTACCTACGCTTTTCCTCTACTTTAATATTACTATTACTCTTCTTAAGAGAAGTCTAACTAGACTAATATCCTACCTAGCGATCTTCGCCTACGGCTAAAGGTACTCTAATACTAGTATTAAGATTAGGAAGGAGGTATAATATAATAGTCCGCTAGTCGATAACCTTATAGTAAGAAGTAGTAATAGAAGAATCTACTCGTATTAGAGATATCTCCCCTACTCGGCTTTCTATTATACTAGTTAGGATATAGTAAGAATCCGAGCGACGCTATATATTACTATAATTAGCTTATAGCCTATTAGAGCTAATATCCTATTTTTCTCGCCTACTATACGACTTAGGAGACTCTACGATAGCTAGCCTAATAGATCCGTCCGTAGTAGGACTACGAGTCCCTTTCTATACTACTAGAGAAGTTACTCCCTCTATAATTCGAGAGCCTAGCGGCGAAGTTTTTAATATAGCCTTCTCTACTAGTAGCTCCCTAAGTTACTAGTAAGTACGTCTACTTATTAAGTAATAGCGTTAGTAGATTAAATCTTAGGCCTACGCTTCTACCCTCGCTTCCTAGCTCCTTTCTACTATTAGTATATAGCGATACTCCTAGCCGCGTCGACGATAGTATAGCCCCGCTAACTAGAACTAGTATAGCTTCTAGCTCCGCCTAATAGGAGTAATTACTAGAAGGATACCTAGCTATTCCCGTTAACTCTACTAGTAATCCTAAATAGTTAGTTAGATAATAGGTAGCCTTATAAGATAAAATTACTCGCGCTAGAGCTAATACCTATAACTAAGGTAAGAGGGATAAGGAGAGCGAGCTTACTAATAATAACGGTAAGAACCCTCTACCTAGATAGAATAATCTAGGATAGAATAATCTAGGCGGCCGTATACCGAACGGTCTTACTCCTAACGTAGATATCGACGCGCTTAAGTAATAACTAGCCGCTATTAGTAAAGTATTAGGCTTAATAGGCGCCTATAACCTAAATAGATAAGCGCCCTACCCTAATAACGGTACCGCCTATCGATACGGCTTTAGCGGCTAGTAAAACTAGTATAGTCGAGATATACTCTAGTTTAAGGCTAAGAAGATTAGTATCTTCGACTCTAATTTATCGGATTATAGAGGTAGTAGCTAAATTCTTACTAGTACGAAGACTATTTATACTAATATACTAGCCTTTACGAACCGTCTAGAGAATACTTATAAGCTATACGATTACCGAGCTATTCGGCTCGGAGTGTCTAAATACCTTTAAGGCTAGGCTACTAATTAGTACTACTAAGACCTTTCGAGGTAAGACCGCGAATAGATATAAGAAGGTATCCGTATTAACCGCTAGATCGAGAAGCTCGTCTAGGAGTTCTCTATACCGCTATTAGAAGCTTAGGACCTCCTTAATATTACTATCTAGGATTACGAGAGCGTAAGACTCGGTAAATTACCCGCCGGATTTATATATACTATTATACGCCTAGCGAAAGCTACTAGCGTCGCTAGATTGTAGTAGTAACTCGGTTACGCCTAGAATAGAATCTATCCCTAGCTATAAGAGGTAGTACTAGAGCTAGGCCCTTATACTACCGAATTAGCTTTTATCCGCGAGTTAACTTCTAAGAATATATTATAGATAAAGTAAGCGTAGCTTAATAAGAACCTATTCGGGGTTCTAGGTATAAAACCCTCGACTTAGTAGCGACTAGAACCGTTAGGCCGGGTTATCGACGTAACCGACTAGTACGATAATAATCTAGGCCGTAGCGGTTAAAACTCCTAGTAGTTTATAGATAATAACCTATAGCGTTAGTATTAGCTATACCTAAGCTTCCGTAGAGGTCGGGGTAGTAATAGTAGATTTAGATTACGTAACTAGTAGTAGCGTTTCTAGTAGCTATATCCCTAAGGCTTCTAGTAGCTATACGCCTAGAACTAGTTCCGCCTATAGGGATAAGGAAGAGGCGGTTATCCTCTTCCTCCTCCTCGATAGCTATTAGCTCTAATATAGGGTAATAACGAGTTAAGAGGATTAAGTACGAATACCGTTATAGGAATAAACTACTCCTAACCTCCTAACCGTTCGCTCTATAATAATAAGGAGTAGTAGGCTATAGAGAAGTATAACTAGTAACCTAAGTAATAAGCTCCTTAGCTAGCTTAGTAAACGGAGCCCTTATACTACTCCGCCGCTAAAGTAGCCGATATTTATAACGACGCTTATAATTAGGGTATCTACGATAGTAACTCGGAGTAGCTATAGTATAAGTAGACTATCTAATAGGACGATAACTAGTTTAGCCCTACTATAGATAGCTACTACGGCCGTATCGATAGATATATACTAAGAGAGTTAAACCGTAACTATTTTATATTAGCTCCGAAGTTTCTACTTATATTTAGTAGCGAGGAGTCGGTCTAATCCTTTATAGTTAATAAGTCTCCTTCTTCCTTACTAGCCCCTAATAAGGCCGGTAAGAAGAAGAAGAAGGTCCTTAAATACTATATCTATAAGTTATATACGGCGCCTTCGAATAATACTCTTTATAAGTATATTTATTACGCCTATCCGATAGATAACTTTACTAGTAGGAGGAAGACTTACTACTAGCCCCCTTCCGTTATAAACGCTACTATAGGCAAACCTACTATAGTTAAAGATACCTCTAATTCTAAGACGGAGGAGCCGCCTATAAAGATAGAGTTTAAGTTATTAGAGGAATCTAAGCCTACTACTATATTAAACCCCTTTAGGCTAGCGCCTAAGCTAGAAGTTATCGACGCGGGTTATAGGGTAGTACCTTATATAGCTAAGCTTCTAGCCGGTTAGCTAGGCTATAAGTTTCGAGCCTTCGATATAATCGAAGGATTATACGCCCTACGACTAAATAGCTAGCCTATAAGGATTTACCTCGATACTAGTAATTATATAACGATAGTAAATATAGAGTAGCTTAAGGCGGAGCTTCCGGATTATCCTTTATATATATTAGATAAGCCTATTCGCTTTTAGACTATCGCTAGAGAAACTACCTACGATAAATAGACGATATTACTAATATATTTCCCCGTACGAGGAAAAGGCGATAAGCGTACCCTAGCCTATATTTAGTAGCTAGTCCGGGTTATACCTAACCTACCTTATAATATACTTCTAGGATCCAATATTATAGTTCCTACTAGATTTAATCTCCTCTTAAGCGAGAAGCGAGTCGTTATAAAGCTTAATAATAATACGGATATACTAGTCTTAGTTAAGCTACGGGCTAATATCCGAGTCGAGACGGAGCTCGTATCGATAGAGATAGTAGTCGTCCTAGTACGATCTATTCGTTATATCCGTACGTCTATTAAGGTATAACTTCCTAAGGGCTATAACTTCGAGTTTATCCCTATTAAGGAAGATATCGCCTTTACGGCTAAAGGCGGTAAACTTCTTTATTATATTATCGACGCGGACTATACTAAAATTACGGTATAGAACCCTACTAACTAGAAATTAAAGATCTCGGCTTTATAGCTATTAGGTAAGGTTTAAGAGTATAAGATCGATAGTTATTACTATATTAACCCTTCTACGATATATCTAGCTATAGCGATAGCCTACGGTTCGACGTAAGTACTCGATAAGGAATAGAAGGATTTACCTAAGACTAAACTTAAGAATAGGGTTACTATTTACGGAACTCCCGAGTAAGTTAAGGCCCTCTATAAGGTCGTTAAGAAGTACTCTTTACTTTAGATCGACCGAGGTAGAGTCGCTAACGTACTAGAGTATATACGTATAAAGATTAAGCTTAAGGACGGCTAGGAAGAGTAGTAGTAAGTTACTAAGGTCTACTAATAAGGTCTACGTAACCGAGGAGAGATCGATAAGACCTTTAATAAACTTACCGAGTAAGGTAAGATAAAGAGAGTAACGGAGCCTTCTCCCCTCGCTTAGCTAGTATTTATTATATAGCGTAACCTATATAAGAAAGAGAAAGTTATCTAGAAGCCTCGTATAGTAGTTAATATTCGTAGACTTAATAAGATTATTAAACGCGATATATACCCTCTACCCTAATAGGAAGATATCTTCGCTAAAGTCTAAGGCTATAATAATATATCGACGGTAGATATTCGAGCTACCTTTTACTAGTTTCTTCTTACGTTAGGATATAAATAGAAGATATATATTAATACCTACCGCGGTTAGGAAGTATTATTAGTAGCCGTAATAGGCTATTATAATAGTATCTAGTATATATAGCGTATTATCGAGGAATAGCTTTAGGACTTTATCTTCGCCTATCTATATATTAATAATATCGTAGCTACTTCTATAACCTTTAAGGAGTATATATATTATCTAGATCTCCTATTTAGCCGCTTAGATTCTAAGAATCTTAGCCTATCCCCTAAGAAGGCCTTTCTTAACTTTCCCTCTACGAGAATCCT